>JARQZK010002212.1:505000-507500 GCA_030704885.1 Cynegetis impunctata
CATGCGCCGAGGGGTTTTATCATTCCTAGTGCTACGCAGTAGGGTGTCCTTCATTTTTTCAATAACTCTGAGAATTATTGCATTGTGCTATCACCATCAGGTATTGTGGCGTCCTACTTACCCTGTAGTATTTACTTATAAATGTTGGTAAATATTCGGCCACTCTGCACGGCTGCTTTCAGTCTGGTGAGCTTTTTAGGCGGGGTACATTAATTTAATTTCTATATTTACATAATATTATCAAAGAATATGATTGAGAGGGCGCCACTACATTTTTGCGGGATGTCTTGAGAAAATGTAGAATATTTGCTTGAGACTTAGAAGGAAAATATTAAATAAGCACAGTGTGTACTATCGTTGAATATGGAATTTAATAATTATAAAAAGAAAATCAAAATTTAATTTGTTACTCGATAACAATAAGGTTCCCACAAGTGATCACTGGTGTTTACAATTATTTATCATTCAATATTTTCCGATATGGAATATACAAATTCGATCTATCGGATATTAGGTACCTAGGTAACTTATGGTATATAAGATATGAAACTATTTTACGTCCAAAGATATCACGGCATAAACTGCCTTGAATCTAGCGATTCGATTGTTCACACTGATTAATAAAAAGTTCAAAAGAGATTATACTCGGAGTGTCACTTCACAACAAAAAAAGAAGAAACAACAATAAATACGGTGCTTCAGGTCCGTTGTAAGAAAGATAACTCAGATTATAGTTACCGTCCTTTTGTTAAATGCAGCCAGAACTACTTATTATTACTTCGGATTTCTTCTCCTAATAATTTCAAACGAGTAATTCAGGATCAGCTACTTCGTTTTGATCACTGTCCATAAATATTAAACGAAAATTCATGTATATTCTGCTATGAGAAATAGACTCTTTCTTGAAATAAAACCCTAAAATTATGATAACAAAAAATTAGAACAGTTACGAAATAATTAACTCACATACCTTTTCTAAAAGAGTTTATCCAAATGAAAATCCTATTCGGTTGAGATTTATTTGTTTGAGTTGATTAGAATAAAGAAAAACTTATTATTGCGGAAATCTTTCCAAAAATAACTGACAAACTCATTTATCCAAATTCTCATTCATTCGAAACGACAATCTTATTCTCTGTGCCTTGAAATAATTCTTACCGCGAGCTCTAAGAACTTATCTTCTATATCTTATAAAAACTTGGTTGACTAGATACTATGTTTGTCGTTCGCGAGGAAGAACCTTAACGAACATATGAAAAATATAAAGAATCTATATACAGGGATGGAATTTGCGGCAATTTGAATGCTACAGTATATGACCCCGTAAAACAATTTATTGTTTATTTTCTAATGACAAAAAAATGCGTTGTCGTTTTTGAAGAGCGATTTTCTCTTTGTATAGGAATTTTACTGGTCAACTAGAAAGGAGGGCCTATTTATCAATCGCATAATGTATCAGAACGACAAATCTAAGACGTCCCACTTTTTTTATAGTTTGCTATGTGGAGGTTGTTATAAGAACTTTACGCTTCGGATTTAAATTTTGTAACATTTTCAGTCGTATTTTCCCTGAAAATAATACAGTATTGGCGTATCGGAAGTCAAAAAAAATATATATATTATATATATATATATATATATATATATATATATATATATATATATATATATATATATAATATTTATTTGTACCGGTACACGTTATCATCTCCAGAAGCTCATCATATCGATCTCAAATAGTTGAAATTTCGTATCTGAAGTTGTTTTCGAGGCAGAACAAAACTAACGAAATTTGGGTAAATTTTTTTTGCCGCCACTTTTACGTAGATTTTTCATGTGCAGCTTCAACAGATCGAATAGAGGGTTAAAATTTGTTACGTGGATTGAGTTCATGTTGGAATACTTTCCTTCTTGGGTTTCAATTATTTTCTTCAACCGCGCTGCATTTCGCGGAGACTTCCGTTCGAATCGCATCTCGACCTACTTCGCTACATCATTTTTTGTGAATAAAACTAATTATTTTGTAATTTTCATTACGATTTGCTATTGAAGCGTGTTCATTCAGTACGCAATGCACTTCGCGAATTATTTTTTATTTTTTTTTTTTTAACTCGAGGGACCTACAGTTTAACGCCGGTTCCGAACGGCCAATGGGCTTGGAAACAATGTACATTACCCAACACTGAATCTCATAACTAGAACCACTAAATTCAGGACATGCACAACGCCCAAGAGCAAGGTGGGACTCGAACCTCTTTGAGTAAAATATATTATTTTCCAATTCCTATTTCGATTGCTATTCAAGCTCGGTTTTTCAAACCATAAATTATTCTACTCGACGCGACGCACTCCGTGCGAAATATACGACGTCGGCGATTTGATAAGGTGGTCCCCGAGTAATAAGTCGCGTAAAAAGTTACGGAATAACCCCCGTGAGATCAAAACATCGCGTGTTAATCCATTAATTTTCACCTTGTCGTTCGCCAGCTGGTCCAAGTGG
>JARQZK010002212.1:512500-598287 GCA_030704885.1 Cynegetis impunctata
ATATAATTCCTGCATACGTAGTATTGAGAATCTAGTCTTTCATATTAAATAACATATTCTCGGCACCAGAATACAAATCACTGTGTAATAAACCATTTCGGTACAGTGTCCCGCAAGCACGTTTTCGAGGATCCTTCATCCCATACGAAAAAAAAAACAGGTTTATTATATAACCTTTTAGGAAATCACGAGAAAGGTGTTTATGACTATCTTTCAGATCGCCATCTCTCAAGAACGGTCGGTGGTCCCTGCGCCGGGATGAGCAGGTTAATGACCTCGGATTTATTGGGGTCTTTTCTTTGGAGTAGGATAGGGTTCACGTTGACCCACATTACTTCTATCTGGAACGAACGGAGCAGGTAATTTGGTAATAAGTATAGGCCCGGAGCATATTTTTCTTGAATGAGATCTATTGATCAATTTCTTTGGAAGACTTGGAATTAATTTTCAGGGGTCATTGATGAATAGGTACATCTATAAATACTGTGTAGTACCAAACGTAGATACGTAAAATAATATTAAAATGATTTTTAAATAATTGATTTGAAAAAAATCATTCAAACAACGGCTAACTTTTTTATCAATTCTTTGAGAAAATCACAAAACTAGAACTTACCTACTATAAATATAGGTATTAAATAAATTACAGGGTTAATCAGCAAATTCAATTAATTCGTTGCTTTAGGGGTGATTTGTTCATTGTACTTTAATCTGATACCGAAAAGTCTTACACGGCAACGGGAACCAAGTAAGCGAAACACGCACTAATGAAAATAGCGCCCCCTGGCGGTATGAAGCGTGTTTAATATGTGCACTTTATTTACAAATAATAAACGAGAAATGTTGAAGGGTGGTTACTTATTGTGATCATTTGCGGTCGAAATAAAGGAATTTAAATTGTTTATATGCACGAATCGTTTATTTTACCTTCTGACTGTTTTATTTCGAGAAAACAGGATACCGAATCAAGCTTCATTATAATATAATCAAGTAATTTTTTTCTTTTTACAAAGTATTAAGCAAACGTGATGAACGATACTGTCCTGTAGAAGATATTAACATAAGATATTAACATATTAATACTTCTTCACTTCACTTTAATTCGAGTCGATTGGCCAAGTCCTCCTGAATCTTCTTACATTGAAGGGGTTTTGAGAAAGCTGATCTATAAGCGTGTTTTCGTGGCCGGTATTGCTGGTATTGGTTGAAGCGGTTTGTGATTTCGTCTTTAATGAATGGTGGTATGCCTAGATCCTTGTGTCATTTGGTGACGGAATGTAGTCAATTGAGAAAAAAATTGCCGAAGAATTTATCTGCAGCTACATATTATAAGTTTTTGGGGATGCTGAATCTGAAAATATTCTTATCGACGAGATTCAGATATGGCTTCACCATGAAAATGGCAAGAAACTATGAAATTTCGTGAGCCGTTTTAGTTTTTGCTCTGAAACGCATCCTATAGAAAAATCACTTTAATCAAAGAAGAAAACTGATAAAATTTTCTGAAAAATAAGACTAGAAACATCTCGCTAGATTCTTTTCTTTTGCCGATAGAGAGTTCTAAAGATCAACCATAGTTTTCAAGTATGGAAAATCTTCGTATTCAAAGCTTACAGTCTGTCCACGGGATCTGCGCCCCTCGCAGAGTGGGTCTTAAATCAATATTGAATCCATAGTATAGGTCTCTTTGTAATGGACACGTATGGTTGTACGAATAAAAATAGAAAATTAACGAAAAATTGATGTATTTAGAAGTCAAAAATGTTTACAATGAAAAGAAAGTTAATATGAAACTCAACACGTATTGAATAGTTATTTATGTACCAAGTACGTTATATAGATCCTAAGGCCCGATGGGCTTTAGGATCTAGTAACGCACGTGGGGCATACAAGATTTTATTTTTCACGAAAAAATTATTTTATTATAATGGAAAATCGATTTTAAAATCGGTTCATTGTTCCTATACTCTCCATTTTCCTCCTCATAGTAGGCATGTCATTTGTTGATATTTTGACGTTTGTGAATATTTTAGTCATCATATTTAGTGAATGTCATTGCTGCTTTCTTTGTGTAGTCTTATAGAAATAATGGAAATGAAAATGAATTTGCCCAAGAATATCATAGAAAATGCAGCCAAAGCGGCGAATAATTCATTGCCAGAGAAATCCAGAGTTGTATACGACAAGGATTATGAAGTATTCAATCAATGGAAGTTGCTTAATTTCTCCTCGTATAAAGAACGGGCGTTATGATCCATAATGCCCGCTCATAACACCCTAGGGCATAATGAGTGTATTTATAGCAACCGTATATAAGGTAAGATCAACAAATAATATACAAGTGAAAAAAAATTGTGTGTGTCAGCTCAGACGCATATCTTTCAATATTTTATAAACTCCTCAATCCCTCAATAATTTTGTTTATTGTATATAAATATACATAAGTATCACTACATACAAATAAATAAACTACACTCTTAAATCAAAACACAAATTGACTGTTAGGTTGCTGTTGTATGTGTTGTATCATATATACATATACAAGCATCAACTGTTGCCGGTATACCATAATATATGCGGCGTAAACTTCAACAATAATTTTTATAATATAATTTATATTATATACAAGATATATGCAATGAATCAAACATACATACATATATTCATTAAATAACAGATAGCTGTTCGTTAATTAAATGAATGATGATAAAATAAACCGCATCCACGTGTTTTTCAGATTCTTCTTCTTCTTCGTTATTCATTCTCATTCAAATCATTTTTTTATATCTTCCAATATTTTATTAACTTCAATCACTTTTCTCTTTCCTAACCCATCATGCAACCAGGATCATCATTCATGACTTATCTATAACCTATTCATTGTGACCATTTAAATAAAGCTACCGAGTCAGTTCAGGTGATACTGCAGCATCAGATCAAAGTTGTTGTTGCAATATCACATAAGACTTTGTAGTAACAGGATACCTGGAGTCGATAATCTGGAAGTTACTTACATCCCTTCATCTACTTGAAAAGACCTGGGGCCCGGACAGGGTTGTTGCCTAGGGACAGGGTTAATCCAACAATACCTTATATTCTCGGTGTTGTTGGTTTATTCCTAATATATGCGGCGGTATACTAATAATCTCGAAGTTAAAGGTTCGCATAGTACGTTGCGCAAAGGAACGTAACACTTCACTTTTAGTTAACGCTCGATTTTACTCATAAAATTTTCATGCCGCGGGCTGAATATGAAATTCGTTTCTTAATGAGTAAACTCCAATAAACTCCAAAAATTAAAACTACCAAATTAATGGCGTAATATGCCTTCAAACATATTACGAACTTTTCAGTAAATTCCGCATGTATGTATGGGACAGTGGTAACACTAAGTCAAGTTAAAGAGATTACGGGACTCATTAAATAAGAAATTAGGTGGTAGTTAAGAGCGCAAAGGTAAACGAAGTATGGACCGTCTACATTGAAATGCAAACCGTCCTGGTTTTCAATTTTCCAGAGCAGCCAGAGAGGATTATCTTGTTATTAAGTAAAGAACAAACTCTAAAACCGTGAGATTATCTCCAGGCGAAACCCGGAGTGCAGTTTGGACAAACCCGAATACGATTTACCTAATGGCCGTTGAAGATAAAGCTCCGAAAGAATGAGAGAAATCCAGACCTCGCGATTCGAGTGGATTTGCTTTGTTTGCCTCATTCGCGAATATAGCCGAGTTTTTACGGATAATGGATTACGTCTATATTTGAATGGAATCATCGGGCGTGCAAGTTGAACGAAATTTTTTAATGCGTTCGTTCCGATATTTCGACGAAATAAATAGCGAAGCCTCCCAACATTTCGAATTCCACGGAAATTCAATCTCGAATGACGATGTTTTGACGTTTGTCGAAAAAAATTAATATTTTTTATTCGTTATATAATCGCAACGAATACCAACACTAGCAAACGAAAACAATCGTCATACTGACCTCGGCAATCGGCGTATTTCCTTAAAACATCACTCGAGCTGCGCTCTCGTGCGATGTTTCGCAAAATACGTCTCGTGACTCGGAAATATAATCTATTATTTTTGATGATGTTGTGATATTATAACTGATTAATTTTTTCGTATAATTCTCAACCAATCAGAACGATCAATTTAGTTAAGTTACCTTGTATATTTTCGATAATACCTGATCATACATAGAGTAGCTCTACCAATCGAAACCTAACAGGACCGTCAAATTTTGACGTTTATCGATAACTGTTCAAAAATGAGTCGATTCGGAGATTTTTACTTAATTTACTCAAAAAATAATCGTATCAAATACAATGCCTACTTCAAAATAAATACGGTTATACGTGTCAGTTTGACAGAATAATCCTCCCGCTTAGCGGTCGGATTATTTAGACTGTCAAACTGACACTCTTTGTAATTATGCCAACAAGTTATCGATGTATAACCTGATTATTTTGAAGTACTTATAGTGTTACTACTGATTATATAACTCATTTGTGAATAAGCCAATACAGTCCGCGAATTTTGCATAGTTACCACGTATTGATAAGTCAAAATGTGAATGTATTCATATTGACGATTTTTTGAAGTCAGTCAAAAAAAATTAATAATCAAGTTTGGTGAAGTTTCGTTCAATTTTTCAGTAAGCAATGCTTTAGTTGTAGTTTTGGCGTTGTTGTTCATTCGTTATATAATCGTAACCAATACCAACTCGAACAAACGAAGATATTCGTCATACTGACATCGTCACTCGATGTATTTCCTTAAAACATAACTCGAGCTGCGCTGTCGTGATGTTTCGCTAAATACGTCTCGTGACTCGGAAATATAATCGATTATTTTCGAAGCTCTTGTGATATTATAAGTGATAATTCCGTTGGAACAAATTTTTTCAAAAGCTTGCACGATTTTTTTGTTCCGAAATATTCCTTAATTTTCGAGCTGTCGTTTTTAATTCGTTGCCCTATTCGACGCGGTAATTAAAACATATCTGGTAAATTTCATCAAATTCACATAATTATATACGCCTCGGGTTGAATACATTAAGTTTCCACTCGATCGTCACAGATGAGTCCGACATGTATATTTCTAATACACATTTAATTAGTTTCGAATCATGAATTATTCAAGGGACAGAGCCCTTGATCAACTGGTCTCTGGGATATAGGGACCAGAAATTAGAATAAAGTGCTCTTGTTCGAAATGAGTTATGCGCGTGGATTATTATCTGAATGGTCTCGACCGAGAAACATTTTCGAAGTTAGTTATTAATTCAGGTGAGTACGTCGGGTATACACGTTAACTGTAACATTTCAAATTACTTTGCGAGAGCAATCGCGTTAAATTGTTTCGAAGTTCTTCGTTTAATTTCAATTCGGGCTCACGTCAGCCTTTCGTTATTGTTTGAATTTCGTTCTGAATTTTTCGTTTGAATCAATGTTTCAACATTGCACTCGCGTTGCAAGACGTTCAATATTTCCAGGAACTCCCTGTGTTTCACAAGATGTCCCTTATTTTCCGGCAAATCTTTTATTTTCCAGGTCGTTCTCTGATTCTGAAACATCGTCAAGTATTTCTTGAGACGTCAAGTATTTCTTGAGACGACGACATGCATTTCTTGAGACGACAAGTATTTCTTGAGACTTCCAGTATTTCTTTAGACGTCATGTATTTCTTGAGACGTCCAGTATTTCTTGAGATGTCATGTATTTCTGGGACGTCAATTATTTCTTGTGGCGTCCAGTATTTCTTGGGACGTCGAGGATTTCTTGAGGCGTCAGGCATTTCTTGGGACGTCAAGTATTTCTTGTGACGTCGAGTGTTTCTTGGGACGTCGATTATTTCTTGGACGTCTAGTATTTCATGAGACTTCAAGTATTTCTTGAAGCAACATGTATTTCCGAGACGTCAAGTATTTCTTGAGACGACAAGTATTTCTTAAGACGTCAAGTATTTTTTGAGACGTCCAGTATTTCTTGAGACGTCATGTATCTCTTGAAACGTCCAGTATTTCTTGAGACGTCATGTATTTCTGGGACGTCAGTTATTTCTTGAGGCGTCAGGTATTTCTTGGGACGTCGAGGATTTCTTGAGGCGTCAGGTATTTCTTGGGACGTCAAGTATTTCTTGGGACGTCGAGTATTTCTTCATACGTCAAGTATTTCTTGGGCCGTCGATTATTTCTTGGGACGTCGAGTATTTCTTGAGACTTCAAGTATTTCTTGCGGCAACATGTATTTCCGAGACGTCAAGTATTTCTTGAGACGACAAGTATTTCTTAAGACGTCAAGTATTTCTTGAGACAAGTATTTCTTGTGACGTCGAGTATTTCTTGAGATGTCAAGTATTTCTTGATGCAACATGTATTTCTGAGACGTCAAGTGTTTCTTGAGACTACAAGTATTTCTTGAGACGACAAGTATTGCTTAAGACGTCAAGTATTTCTTAAGACGTAAAGTATTTTTGAGACGATAAGTATTTCTTGAAATGTCAAGCATTTCTTGAAATGTCAAGTATTTCTTGAGATGACAAGTATTGCTTGAGACGTATAGTATTTCTTGAGGCGTCAAGTATTTCCTGAGACGCGTGAGCAGCAAAGCTCCAACACTAAGGTGGTATTTTCCCCTCATTTTTGTTCCTTTTCATATACGTAAAGGTGCTGTAGAAGTAAACAAAACCTTAAATCTCTACATAAAAATGGCGACAGTTAAGAAAAATAGTAGGAACCAAAGGACACCACCCCAATAAAAACCCAAAACACTCAAGAAATTAAAACTCTCTAGCTCAATCTGGAGGAGCTGTAGAGGTCTGCAAAACCTCACAAACTTTTTGTCCGTTTTTTCTCGAAGAATACATAGATCCTAATATAATTAATTCTCATTTTCATTTAATTACCCTCAAACGTATATAATTTATTTCTTTGCGCCTTCTATTTAATGCAAAATATATAGCGAAAGAACTTTCAACCGGTTTTCCCACGATCCTCTCATCTTTTTTTTTTGTACGAATACGCTTGTATAAAATTATTGCATTCTCAACACGGATAATAATGGCTCATAAAATACCAGGACCATATTAAATATGGGACATAAAAGATAAATTACGTTATCTAAATCATTTCGTGAACAGTATCACATTCCTCGCATTTATACTATTCGCCCCTTATATCACCGTCTCTGTTAATAACTCCAGGTATAAGTAAATTAAGCTCAGAGTTATTCCTTATCGTCCTTTCGATATGTTTGTTCAATTAAAATGTCAATAAAAGCGATGAAATATCGAGCTGCGACATTCGCGGTCCGTAATTACGTTACACACCTAGTTGTCTTGCTGGCCGGCCCTTTGTTTTTACAGTCGGAAGTGTGAATAGGCTCATAAAATTAATCCAGTCGTAGTCGCGCCTGGGTCTGTTATTTATCGCTCTTTTCCATATCGACTATTATATATGGAATTTTTCGGTATTATTCCGTATTTTCGATACAATGGGTCTCTTGAGACTATACGTGTCAGATGTGGGATTATCTAATTGATTGTTTGGGACTAGGTAGTTCACACATACAGCACGATGTTATAATTTCGTATGAATTATTTATGTAATGAAACACTGCCTGTTAATAATGGTTTTTATCGATGTTTTATAAATGTTTTAATATGAGAGTATCATGCAATTTTCGAATTACTACTTCATCTTCAGATGCTAACTAAATAGTGGTTAAATTCTACAGATGCCATATACAATCTGAATTATTTATATTTCAAATACAATATTTATTCATACTAAATAACTACTTGGACTATTTCTTCGTCAAATGTTAAGTAAATAATGATTAAACTCTACAGATGCAGACTTTTATATACAATCTTAATTATTCAGGATTTTAAGTAAATTATTTAGGTAAATCAATTCCAACTGCTACTTGGACTACTTCTTCGTCAGATGCTAACTAAATGAAGGTTAATTCTACAGATGCAGACTTATATAAATCTTAATTATTTAGGATTTTGAGTAAAGTATTTAGGTTATTCGATTTGAACTGCTACTTGGACTACTTCTTCGTCAGATAACTAAATAATGGTTAAATTCTACACAGTAATTAATTAATGAATAAATCTTAATTATTTAAATTAATGGTTGAATTAGACAGATTAATTAAGTAATTAATTAATATTAATTATTCAGGATTTGAAGTAAATTATTTAGGTAAATCAATTCCAACTGCTACTTGGACTACTTCTTCGTCAGATGCTAACTAAATGAAGGTTAAATTCTACAGATGCAGACTTATATAAATCTTAATTATTTAGGATTTTGAGTAAAGTATTTAGGTTATTCGATTTGAACTGCTACTTGAACTACTTCTTCGTCAGATAACTAAATAATGGTTAAATTCTACACAGTAATTAATTAATAAATAAATCTTAATTATTTAAATTAATGGTTGAATTAGACAGATTAATTAATTAATTAATATTAATTATTCAGGATTTGAAGTAAATTATTTAGGTGAATCAATTCTACAGATGCAGACTTATATAAATCTTAATTATTTAGGATTTTGAGTAAAGTATTTAGGTTATTCGATTTGAACTGCTACGTGAACTACTTCTTCGTCAGATAACTAAATAATGGTTAAATTCTACACAGTAATTAATTAATAAATCTTAATTATTGGTGGAATTATACAGATTAATTAATTAATTAATATTAATTATTCAGGATTTGAAGTCAATTACTTAGGTAAATCAATTCCAACAGCTACTTGGACTACTTCTTCGTCAGATGCTAACTAAATGGATGTTAAATTCTACAGATGCAGACTTATATAAATAAATAGTAAACGCTACCCATCTCCTCGATTGGAAATTGTTTGTGCGTATTATTCCAATTGAATCAAGTTTCTTTTTAATCAATTTTGTTTCATTATTTCCGGACTTATTACAAAAAAAAAATCAAGAAGATAGGCGTTGAATTCCGATCTTTCTCGAACTGTAAAATCCCCATATGAATATATTTCGAATTCAATAGAGTTCTGTGAATATTGAAGCCCGACAATCATTGAAATTTTCATTTAGTATTTTGACATTATTCAAGTTTAAAAAAATTCTCGAATATCAGAGTTAACTGAAAGTAGGTAATTCGAAAACCGCTGAACCGATTTAACTAGTTTTTCAAATTAGCTATTTTTTGTTTTATCTGGATACTTTTCAGTAAGTAGCATCTCATGATGTGTGTATGGTTCATATTCGGGTATTCTTTCGACGTAAATTAGAAACCATGAACCATCGAAAATTGATATTACTCCATTGGCATTCATAAAGTGTACGAATTCAATTATTGCAGCTTTATATTGCTCGGATAATCTAGCTACGTGAACGATAGACATAAACTTGGTAATCACGTAACGGCGGAAATTTAATGAAGGGCTCATGAAAACCATCTTGAATACTCCACGTAATGGCCCTCGCATAAACTGGATCCGTCTGGTGAATCTATGACAGTGCGAATTATTCACGAGATACAGTCGGTAAGTTGTCAAACTTCGAGTAAACCAAGCCCCCTCGTTTCGGATGTTGGTTATTGGGATTGCGCGGATGAGACCATAATATGATCTCGTGCCGCGACGTGGATTAGTTTGTTCGATATAATTAATTCCGAGGTTAAATTCGGCGCAGAGGAACTTTACGAAGCCCCTCGGCAGTTTGTTAGATGTGATGAATGAGGAGGAGAATATACTAATTGTTTGATCATTATTATTCAAAACGGATCGTCTCGCCTCCTGGGGACATTTGCCATGTTTGAGCGGATATAACACCATGGAAGTCACTCTGAAATTCAGAAGATATTCATCATCATTATTCCGTTCATCAACATCTTCATAATCACCTTCTTCCATCATCATCTCCATAGTCACTGTCGGCCATTATCATCTTCATCATCATCAAGTTCATAATTCCCTTCATTATCTTCCTCATAATCACCTCCTTCGTATAACATCTTCATCGTCACTGTCGACCATTATCATCTTCGTCATCATCAAGTTCATAATTCCCTTCATTATCTTCCTCATAATCACCTCCTTCGTATAACATCTTCATCGTCACTGTCGGCCATTATCATCTTCATCATCATCAAGTTCATAATTCCCTTCATTATCTTCCTCATAATCACCTCCTTCGTATAACATCTTCATCGTCACTGTCGGCCATTATCATCTTCGTCATCATCAAGTTCATAATTCCCTTCATTATCTTCCTCATAATCACCTCCTTCGTATAACATCTTTATCATAACTGTTGGCCATTAGCATCGACCATCAGGATCATTATCATCATTTAACGAATCATGAATATTTAATACTGACAGCCGATGGTTTCACTGATGCTTAAGGTGATGATGGTTTCCAAAGAAGTAGATAACATAACACCAGTGTTAGGGAAGCTCTGAGAAACAGCAGATATTCATGATCATAATTCCCTTCATCAACATCTTCATACTCACCTTCTTCTCTCATCAGCTTTATCATCACTGTCGGCCAGCATCATCTTCATCATCATGAATATGTAATGTGTACAGAAGATGGCTTCACTGATGCTTATGGTGATGATGGCGTCCGAAGAAGTAGATAACATAACACCATGAAAGTCACTCTGAAAACTAGCAGATGTTCATCAACATCATTTTCATAATCACCTTCTTCTTTCATCAACTTCATCTTCACTGTCGGCCATTGTCATCATCATGATAATTATCATCATGTTATGAATCATGAATATGTAATGTTAGCAGCAGATGGCGTCTATCATTTTTATGGTGATGATGACTTCCGACCAAGAAGATCACGATGATGGTAAAAATTTAGATGGTTATGATGATGATAATGATTTTGAAGATGCTTTGTTGAATGATACTGTTAATAATGATGATAATGACGATTATGGTTATCGATAGTAATCATGATCATGATAATAATGACGTAAGTGATTTCAACCGATGAATTGAATAGGACGATGATAAGCAGTTGGGGGTTTCTATCTATTTGCCATACGGGTTTCAAATCCTCAAATATAAAACATATTTCTCGTGGAGAAATCCAACAACACGTTCATGAGATATTGCACGAATGCCATCTCCACCTGATAAAGAAATTTATGGCCGGACTATAGGCGACAGGCCGTAAGTTCTCCCTTGTCCTCATTGTTTACATGCAAATTTATAAGCCACCAGTTGACACATAGAGAGATCGTTCTATGGTACGATTACAGATAATGTTCATCTGTAAACAAGCGAACGCAACCATGAATCATGATTTCGCAAGAATCTGGACTGTTATACACGTTGACGTTCTGTGGGATAAATGTATCAACAACACGAGATCAGAAATCGCGTTCTTGGAATTAGAAATGTGACGTTTTGATTTTAAAATTGCCAATGATGAATGTGACAGATGGAAGAAAGGCTGTTATTGTGTAGTCCTACGTCAAGACTCGTTGAATTGACGTTTTATCCCTTGTTGGGACATCTATTCAGAATTTTCTCTAAGTATTTTTCATAGACGTGTTTTTTGTGGTTCAATAAATCTTCTTATAGGTATACAGGGTGATTCACGGTGGATGGCACATTAGACGTTTCTGGTGAACCATACGACGGATCACTTTGAAAATTCAATGGAGGGCATTGTCGGACATTCTATACCCAACTAAAATATTTTCAGTAATGCGGTGTTGCCACTTCTATTAGAAAATAGTAGCAACTTTGAAATTTCAAATGGAACACCCTGTATATGATATTATTTTCAGAATCTCCATTAATTTCTCAATAATTTTTCATGATATTTTCCTATACCATCTGTTTTCGAAATAAAAATTATTTTCATTTTTTTTCTTCGGAAATCAGGACCTATTAAAACGCTGATATCTTTGAGTTCAGAAATAATGTGATATCGAAATTTGGGTCGGAGTTTGGTGATACTTGGGGGCTTCCTGCACTTCAGCCTAATCTGCGTTACTTCAATAAAGGGTGGTAAAAAATTCGGTTATTTTGTTTGCTTGAAAAAGTGACTGAAAGTTGATTATTTCAAATGGAATGCCCTGTATATTATTGAGAATTCGGAAAGCTGCTGGAATTTGCTTTCTATCTATGTATATCATACCTATACCTAACTAGTCAGGTTTCGGAATTATTAGCATTTATTTGTGTAAATGGTGTCCCCATTCGGTATTTGGTAAGCATGCCATGATTACTATTTGACAGTAACGTTGTGACAATCTACTGATAGTATCGATATTATTAACATCTCAGAGGTTGCAAATACCTTCAAAAACGATGGAACAAAACTATTCAAACGAAATTCTTATGAATTTGTTTTCGGCAAAAATGTTGTATGTTCCTACTTGTCGCCGGTTTCCGTTTTGAGCGGTAAACTTCTAAAGAAAATAGGAAACATGATTAAAAAATCCGTGTTGCTATCGCAGTGGAAACGTATCGAGAACGCAACTAGTAAATATTCGTGTCGCAGATTTTCAGTGTGCAGTGACGTACGAAAACGAATAAATATATAGCTACGTTTCCACCGGAGGAACATTTTTGTTGCTGTTGCTTGTTTCCGTGAATGTTCCTTAAAATTTCTTTATGTTTCGGCAACAAATGTTGATTGTTTCTACTAAACAATATGCAACTATTGACAATTTTAGTTGCTTCAGTGAAAACAAGAAATTTACGTATGTTTCCGTAAGTTTCTACTCTTGGAAACAAGAAGAAACATTCAGCAACAAAATGTTCCTCAATGTTCTTCCTGTGGAACCGTAGCCTAACAGATGTTCATCATCCGACAAATGAAGAAATTGGCTGAACGACGTTTTCGGAGACGTCAATCTCGTTTATACCGGGTGTGTTGAGTCCGGACTCAAAATTTCCCGAGGAATCCGAATATCAAATAAAAAAGGGGGGTTGCTATTTAAAAATTTCAAGTGGGGTCTCGCAGGGCCCCAGGGGGACCTCGTGACCCCAATCTGATAGCGCCAATCGATTCCCAGGGAAATTTCCTTCCGGGTTCCATATTTAAATTTCCCGAAAAAATTGTCTCTTAAAAAATAACCCGCCGTACCGGGACTTTTTCAACACCCAGTATAATATTATACTCGATACCGGAAGTATCGAAGTGGAAAATTATTAGAAGGCGAACGAACGCGGCACTCCGAGTATAAATATGAACACGGCATTTTATGGCGGAATCAATAAACCATTCGCGTTATACGAATGGCTTTCATTCCGTCGAATGTTCTTGTCCTACGTTCGAACAGTAATAAAGATTGAAATGTCAGACGCTTCAAAGAAATCTCCCGCAATTTCTCGCACATATACGCACGCAATATGGACACCTCCAGTGCAAAAACTCGTATGAATAACGACGACGTAGAACGAAACGTTCCGGGCAGTGTTGTCAACTCCGAATTAGTGAAAAACTGAATGTAAAGGAGAAACAATATACTTTGTTTTTGGAACGAAGTTCCTACGGCAGGCTTCGAGGAGATAAAGATTTCACTGCGGAACCAAACTGAAAATAATGTGAAACTAAAACCGTAACGATAAAACCGTAAGAATGTGACTCACACAAGGGAATAGCGTATAATACCTTTCTCTTTCTCCCTCTTTCTGATACCACTCCGCCACGCCAATCGCCAATGCATAGTATATACTCATGAATTCATGTACAAGCGACGCGAAAACGTCATGAGCCGTCGTGGAACGCATGGCAGATGTGAAACATCGAAATAATTTTGTATAATATGTTATATACATAAATGAACAGATTACGACAGGAATCAGATATGGCATAATGAAAAGATAAAACTTTTCAAATTTGTTCCATAAAATAATGACTTCGTATTGTAGGTTTATATTCAATTATATAGCGTGGCGATACGTTACCCTCTCGTTATATACACTCTTGCGTATGTATTTTACATTGCATTGACGACCGAGTGGTCTAAGTACTGAACCCTGGTGCCGTATTTCTGGCTTCGAAGCCCTGAGGTTCAATATTAATTATTTTAACTTGGGTTAGTATGAGTAGTATAAGTTATCACTTCTGTCGTGTGCCCCAACACGCACATGTTTCGTTTTTGCTTAATCTCCTATATTCTATGCAATTTGCCCAAGGGAGGGCAATAAGCACTCCTTTTGACTGTAGAACATAAAGGCAAATATTCCATGGAACAAATCTCTATAAATTAAATGTTTAGTTTGACAAGTACATATTAATCGTGTGTCCAAGACATTGACAGAGAAAAAACCTATGCCAGGAGTGGTGCACGAGAGGAAAAACGTAACGCGATACACCTGGAAAAATAATAAAATCACCTGGAATATCCTAGAATTCTCAGGGAATTTTAGATCCTGACTTGATCAGACATCCTGTAAAATAATATAATAGGTTATAGTAGATGACGCTAGATCTCAAGTAGG
Organism: Cynegetis impunctata; assembly: GCA_030704885.1. NCBI lineage: Eukaryota > Metazoa > Arthropoda > Insecta > Coleoptera > Coccinellidae > Cynegetis > Cynegetis impunctata. Next base: position 526,981 of record JARQZK010002212.1, read on the forward strand.
AAAAAAAAGAAACGGTGTCATGGGACACCAGGTAGGAACGAAGTTCTTTCGGATAATATAGAAAGACCACAATTTGCGAAAACGAAACATGTGCTCTTACGAGATTGTAAATAAAAAAATTAAAAAGCCAGGAGTAACCTCTGGGATCCGAACCCAGAAATACGGCACACCAGGGTTCAGTACTTAGACCACTCGGTCGTCAACGCAATGTAAAGTTTAGACGCAAGAGTGTATATAACGAGAGGATAACGTATCGCCACGCTATATAATTGAATATAAACCTACAATACGTAGTAGTCATTATTTTATGGAACAAATTTGTAAAGCTTTATCTTTTCATTATGCCATATCTGATTCCTTTCGTTATCATCTGTTCTTTTATGCATATAACTTATACAAAATTATTTCGATGTTTCACATCTGAAGTCTTCGAGTTGCTTGTACATGAATTAATGAGTACATATAATGCATTGGCGATCGACGTGGCGGAGTGGGATCAGAAAGAGAAGGGATGAGAGAACGGAAAGAAAGAGGGAGATGGCGGAGTGGGATCAGAAAGAGAAGGGATGAGAGAACGGAAGGAAAGAGGGTGAAAGAGAAAGGTATACAATATTCGCTTGTGTTAACTAAAAGCGTGACTTTCGTCTGTCAGTCTACTTCCGTCAAACTTTTAGTCTCGCATATTTTTCAGTCTGGTCCCGCAGCGAAATCCCTATCTCCTCCAAGCCGCCGTAAGGAACTTCGCTCCAAAAACTGTAGATTTGTTGGTCTATACTAAGAACTGGCAACATTTCCAACTCTACAGTTATAACTGTAGAGTTGGCCACTCTGGCTCCGGGTACTGTACTGTCTCGCATCTCGATTCGGCTCGTCGTACGTTCGCAAAGTAATTGAAATTAACCATCCTGTATATGGTCGTTGAACGCGGTCAATTACGCTTGTTTATGAACGACGTTGGGATAACGAGAGACGGGCACAAGAAATCGCCGCTTTCGCTTCGAATTTTACAACGTAAGTTGTTATCCCGAGAGGTAAGAGGTTATTTCGTAATTCACCCGCCACTCGGAGGTTTTCGATGTGCGTTTTCCTTTCCGCGTTTTTTTCTTATTGCGAATCGCGAATATTCGCAGTCCTTCTAATCGAAAATATGTGGATATTAAATATCATGGTGATTGCGAAGCCAGCGGCTCGCTTGGGCGGTCTCCGAGACTTGCGTTAACGAGAGTAACTTCAGAGAGAGAGAGAGAGAGAGGGAGACGTTTGGGTGGGCAACCATGAAATTAAATTTTTCAAATTTTGAATTGACGAGGCCGTTAGTTGATTAAAATACGTAACAATTCTATTAGAGAAACACATGTTTGATTTTAACGATTGCTATAATAGAATCTATGACTCAGCGTTTCCACCACGCGGTGCTTCATCAGGTAGAACTGAACACTGAAATATTTATATCTCGATCTAAAATCAAATAACGGAAAATGTACTAGTTGAAAATAGTCAATTGAATATATCACATAAAGTCTGAGTAAACAACAAAAATTCTTCAATAATTTAAAAAATTATCGAACAACTTTCCAAGAGAGCTGGTTATATATATTAAGCGACGAGAAATCTATATTCGCAATCCAACGGTGAGTTATAATAATAATAATAATAATATATATTTATTCTGAAGGACAGTACATTAATTTATAGGGCACGTCAAAACACTTAACATAGAATCAACTAATTTCTGTAGAAAATATTCTTCCAGAGTATAGAAACATTTATACAATGATATTGTGGTAACTTCCTTCTTGAATTTTGATCGACTTAAGGACTTGATCCAGTTGGGTAGGTGATTGAACAATTTGATCCCTACATATGTTGGACACGTTTCAAATTTAGAGGTCCTATGAGCCGGAATGCAGATGGTGTAATTATGCCGCGTGTTATAATTGTGGAAACTGGAATTCGTATCTAACTTTGACAATTTGCCGTGAATAAACAGTAGACAAATCGAAATGTAAATACAAGGCAATGACAAAGTTCTGTGTTGGATGGATATCGGTCTGCATGATTCTTGGGGTTTAAAGTTGAAAATGAGAAGTATACATCTTTTCGGTGAAAAAATTCTTGCACCTGCTGCCGAATTACCCCATAGAACCAGGTTATAGTTCAAGTGAGCGAACACCAGGGCTTAATAAATAGTGAGCATGCCCTCCAGAGGCAGTGATTGCTTCAGGCGACTAAGAGCAAAGAAAGACCCATTCGATTTTCTGCTGAGATGTTCGATAGGACAGTGCCATCATAAATTTCTGACGACGTGTACACCCAGAAACTTAACGCTGCCAGCCGATTTAAGTTGGCTGCCATTGAAATCGACAGCAATAGAAAACGCCAAGTCACCCGGACTCAAAATCTGCATACAAATGTTTCGATCCTATTACATCTCATCAGTGCAGAATGAATTAACAAATGTTCTCCAATACAGTCAGTTCTACTAATCTGGATAACAACCCAGAGCGCTCTTCACCAAGGATATTGGAAACCAACAATTCACCGCTTAGATCTAAAATGCGCCACAGTTGCAGTGTAGACATGTCAGGAAGTCTGTGTTATCGCGACGGAATCCTGCATTTTCGATCTAAGCGGTGAATTATTGGTTTCTAATATCCTGGGTGGAGGGCGCTCTTGGTTGTTATCCAGATAGTAGTTCTGACCGCGATTTGAATTGGGGGACAATTAGAAATTTACCAATTCACTCCGAGTCATATAAGCTCCACTTATGAGATCTAATAAGATCGAAACAACTGTATGCAGATTTTCAGTCGAGGTGACTTGACGTTTTCTATAATTCACCGTTGGATTGTGAATGTAGAATTATTAAACAATCTTCCAAGAGAGTAATCATCATCATCATCAGTGAGCCTGAGTAGTCCACTGTTGAACATAGGCCTCCCTTAAATTTTTTCACATTTCGCGGTCCTGTGCTACTTGCATTCAATTTTCCCTAAACCTCTTCACATCATCTGTCCTCCTTTTTGGGGCCTGGCAGCATCTTCAGAATCCGAATTTTGGTCAATTCGACGAGAATTGAACAACTGATTTAATTGTAACAACTAATTGGAGGTAGATATATTCAGTTTAAAATTGTTAATGCCAAAGGAAAGATAAATGGGTTAAAACTAAAAATATTCAATCTTTAATATGGTGTCTTCATGTTTATACGAATTTTCGAGGTTTTGTAGTCATTCGAAAATATAGAAGCAACACAGCGTGGCGGAGTGGGATCAGAAAGATAAGGGATGAGAGAACGGAAATGAAGAGGGAAGGAAAGGAAACACACGTGTTTCATTCCTCCCTGAAGTATGTGTCAGGGAGGCGGGCAGCTTGAGTTTGGAATTAACTCCTTCAGCCAGATCAGAGGATACACTTGTATGTACAAGTGCATTAAGGATAGGTGAGACGGAATATTTATGGAACATAGGAAGTGTTCAGAGGATTAATTATTCGCTTGTGTGTCGTCACTTCCGTTATATGTTTTCGTTACGGTTTTAGTCTCACGTATTTTTCACGTTGAGCGAAGTGGGCTGTGCTGGTGCACCGTGAGGGACAATAAATTTCCTTCAACCTCATTTAAAAACCGATAGATCAATGTTTCATTAGAAAACCAAGTGTCATCACTTCCGTTATATGTGCTCGTTACGTTTTTAGTCTCACGTATTTTTCAGTTTGGTCGGGTAGCAAAATCTCCTCCAAGCCTGCCGTAAGGAACTTCGTTCCAACAAGATCGAAAAATGAAAAATATAATACATTCGTTGTCGGCTGCTTAATCTGATTTCGCGGAAGGATATCTGGATTGAATCGCGCGAAATGTCAGTAAAGATTTCTCGACACGGCACCGCTTCGTGACCGGCTTGGCACCCACCGCCCGCGATCCGATTCGATTTCATTGTGGCCTCTTCCATATACGGCGATGCCTTCTCCGTCGTGTTCGGCCTCTAGACAATTATTAGTGCCCTCGTCGTATCCCCATATCCATCCGCATTATGAACTTGGCCTTTTGTGTTATTTACTTTTGCTCGCGTACAGACAATCTTACGCCGCCTCTCGAACAACCGCCGCCGAATACGGTCGAACGCCACGCCGCGTCTCGGTGGATTTATATGGGAGCAATACCAGTTTTGTCCCGATCTAGAGGCGTTTCATCGGGCAGAAGAGTAGAAGTACACAAGCGTCGAGTTAGGGATATTCATTTAACGTCGATGCATCGAATCCATTCGATATTTACGTTACATTACATCGGATAGGTTCGATATTTCGACAAATAATTTAACTTTTCGATGCATCGAGTATTTTTTGGAACGAAGTTCCTTACAGCAGGCATGGAGCAGATAGGTATTTCGCTGCGGGACCAAATGGAAAAATATGGGAGAATAAAAGTGTGACGGACAAAGACTGACGAAAGTCACGCTTTTAGTTAACACAAGCGAATATTGTACACCTTTCTCATTCTCTCTCTTTCTTGCCGTTCATTCATCACTTCTCTTTCTGATCCCACTCCGCCACGTCAATCGCCAATGATGACGGGTATATACTCATGAATTCATGTACAAGCGACGCGAAAACGTCATGAGCCGTCGCGGGACGCCTGGCAGATGTGAAACGTCGAAATTATTTTGTATAAGTTGTATGCATAAAAGAACGGATTACGACAGGAATCAGATATGGCACAATGAAAAGATAAAGCTTTACAAATTTGTTCCATAAAATAATGAAGACGTATTGTAGGTTTATATTCAATTATATAGCGTGGCGATACGTTATCCTCTCGTTATATACACTCTTGCGTCTGTACTTTGCGTTGCATTGACGACCGAGTGGTCTAAGTACTGTACCCTGGTGTGCGTATTTCTGTGTTCGAATCCCTTAGGTGACTCCTGGCTTTTTAAATTTTTTTATTTACAATCTCGTAAGAACTCTTAACCCAACATTTCAATATTAGTTATTTCAACTTCGATTAGTATAAGTTATCACTCATGTCGTGCGCTCCGACACGCAAATGTTTCGTTTTCGCTAATTGAGGTCCTTCTATATTATCCGAAGGAACTTCGTTCCTACCTGGTGTCCCATGACACCGTTTCTTTTTTTTTTGTGATAGGGAGTTTTTAAATGAATATTATCATTTATTTTAATAAAATACTTCTATCGATTTGTATTTTTTCCTACTCAAAGCTATATTTTACTGATACAATAGTATTGAACCGACGCACAATATCTTAAAATTTTAAGAAAAACAAAAAAGTACTCGATGTTGAAAAAACATTGATGTTTTCAAGCGATTCATCGGAAAACATCGATGCAAAGATCCGATGTTTTACATCGAGTAGAAACATCGATGTTTCTTCGAAATTAATATCCCTAGTACGAGTTTTCTCGGCTCTTTATCCTCTCAACGGTCAGATATCGTGGGAAGACCGTAATGCGGGTTTCTCTTAAAATACATACTAAGAGATAAAAGTCGAATCGATATCGAACGCGGTCGATTTGGTGAAAGTGCCGGCCTTCTTATTGGGGCGGCGACGCTCTGTGATATTTATCTGTCTTCGAATTATAAGTAGAAATGGGAATAACGGTGATTTGATGTCGTTATGATTGATAAAAATGCTTTTTACAAGATTCTTATGTTTTCCGTCCAAATTATTCTCTTGATTTAAGAAATATTTGTTGAGAAGACGATAATTGCTATTTAGGATTGAATCGAATTCTTTTTAGTCCGAAAAGGACGATAATTAATTTATAGTTTTGAAAATAATTACTTTCAATTGCCCGGCTCCTCCACCATTTTGCAGGGAGTATTACTTTTACACCACAACGTGATGGGAAGCAAAATACATACGGTTATACATCTCAAACTTGCTGCATAATTACAAATCGTGTCAGTTTGACAGAATAATCCGACCGCGAAGCGGGAGAATTATTTAGACTGTCAAACTGACACTCTTTGAAATTATGCAACAAGTTATCGATGTTTATCCTGGGGCCTGTTTCTCAAAGCACTCATAACTATTAATAATAGTCAGGGAACTACAAATATTAGTGATTTTCAATAGATAGCGTTTCTCGAAACTGGCAACCTATTTTAATAGTTAATAGTTATTAAAACTTTTTATGAGTGCAGTAGTCTAGTAATAATAGCTACTTTGTTTCTCAAACCTGTCAACTAATAAAAATTACTATTATTATGAGTGACTTTTCTATAAGTCCGGTGACACTTATAAATACAACTATCTGTAACTGTTAACGCTTTAAAATTTTCCCAACAGCAAGTCGTACATCTGTAGAAATGTTCTCTTCTGAGAGTTCGATGACGAACATGCAGTTCTTGTGAGAAACGCCAAAATATATATAGAGAAAGGATTAATTATGAAATAATGGAAGAAACGTATCAATTTAATGAAAGATTTAGAATGCCAGCACAAAAAATTTATAATCTAGTGGACCATCTAGAGCCTAAATTAAAGTTTGTTTCACAGAGTTTATTTAGACTTTGACAAACAATTTTTGTTTGACACTCGTAAACTCATAAAAATAGCTACTTGATTTACGACTCATGAAAAAATAATAGAGAAACGCAATTTAGCAGTACTATTAGTTTTTACACTGATAGCTATTAACTCATAAACTAGTAAACTAATACTTTCGAGAAACAGGCCCCTGATAATTTTGAAGTACCTACTTATAGTATTACTACTGATTATTTTATACAAAATTAGAAGGGTGGGGTAAATAAATACTGACAGCAACAGACATGTGGAAGTAATGATTCAAATTGCATCAGGTTTTTTTTGTAAACATATTTTTCTAACGAATAGTTAATTGACGTAAAATGGACTTGCCATATTTTTGTTTACGTATTCATTTTTCGGCAACAAATGTTGACTGTTTCTACTTGTCACACTTCAAGCTACGATTCCACCGGAGGGACATTTTTGTTGCTATTGCGTGTTTCCGTAAATGTATGTTCCTTAAATTTCTTTATTTTTCGGCAACAAACGTTGACTGTTCCTACTTGTCGCCGGTTTCCATTTTGAGCGGTAAACTTTATAAGAACACAAATAGGTTTGAATAATCCCATATCTCAAGCGGCCCAGGTATACAATCGATTGCCTAATTCGATAAAGTTTTCTAATTCCCTCCCTTGTTTTACGAAACACGTGAAGGAAATTTTGAACTTGGTATAAAATTATGTTAGTGTGATTTTTATTTTTATTGTTAGTTTTTTTATATTTAGGTTCACTGTTATAATAGTATTATTGTAGATGAATCAAATCATGAAAAACATACTAGTTGACCATGGTCAATTTCATACATTACATAAAGTGAACAAGGAAAATTCTTTAATAATTTTCAAAAAATTATCAAACAACTTTCCAAGGAAGCTGGTTATACGTATTCAACAACGCCAAATCTGCATTCACAATCGAACGGTGAATTATAGAAATTGTCAAGTCACCCCGACTCAAAATCTGCATACAGCTGTTTCGATCTTATTCACTCCGAGTCAAATAAGCTGCACTGATGAGATCTAACAAGATCGAAACAGCTGTATGCAGATTTTGAGTCGGGGTGACTTGACAATTTCTATAATTCACCGTTCGATTGTGAATGCAGATTTTGCGTTGCTGAATACGTATAACCAGCTTCCTTGGAAAGTTGTTTGATAATTTTTTAAATTATTAAAGAATTTTCCTTGTTCACTTTATGTAATGTATGAAATTGACCATGGTCGACTAGTATGTTTTTCATGATTTGATTGTTGTATTTTGCGTATTAAGCGACTAGAATATTCGGAACGCGCTCTCGTGAGTATATCCATAGGTTTTAAATCACTATGTTAGTGTGCCTTGGAATCATATACACCACTGTTGTAGAGTAGATATCTTCATATCAGGAGGTACGTGTTTAAGCGACGAATTTCTGCATTTTCAGTCTAAGCGGTGAATTGTTGTTTCCCAATATCTTTGGTGGGATGGCGCTCTGGATTGTTATCCAGCCAGTGTTACTGACCACGATTTGTATTGGGGAACAATTAGAAATTTGTTAATTCACTCCGAGTCAAATAAGCTGCACTGATGAGATCTAATAAGATCGAAACAGCTGTATGCAGATTTTGAGTCGGGGTGACTTGACAATTTCTATAATTCACCGTTCGATTGTGAATGCAGATTTTGCGTTGCTGAATACGTATAACCAGCTTCCTTGGAAAGTTGTTTGATAATTTTTTAAATTATTAAAGAATTTTTCTTGTTCACTTTATGTAATTATTGTAGATTTAATATTTGATGTTAGAATTAATTTTGTTTGCACACTTACTTTCGGTTATTTCCTTGAGGCCAATGCTAAAAGCATTGTTTAAAGGATTTCTTTTTAATTATGTGTTTGAATTGTAGAGGTTACATATAATAAATACTTAAAAAAAAGAAAATAGGAAACATGCGTAAACAAATCCGTGTTGCTATGGCAGTAGAAACGTATCGAGAACGCAACTAGTAAACATTCGTGTCGCAGATTTTCAGTGTGCAGTGAAGTACGAAAACGAATAAATATATAGCTACGGTTCCACTGGAGGTACATTTTTGTTGCTGTTGCTTGTTTCCGTAAATGTTCCTTAAAATTTCTTTATGTTTCGGCAACAAATGTTGATTGTTTCTACTAAACAATATGCAACTATTGACAATTTCAGTAGCTTCAGTGGAAACAAGAAATTTACGTATGTTGCCATAAGTTTCCACTCTTGGCAACAAGGAGAAACATTCACCAACAGAATGCTCTGAAAAAAGGAAACACACGTGTTTCATTCCTCCCTGAAGTATGTGCCAGGGAGGCGGGCAGCTTGAGTTTGGGATTAACTCCTTCAGCCAGATCAGAGGATACACTTGTATGTACAAGTGCATTAAGGGTAGGTGAGACGGGATATTTATGGAACATAGGAAGTGTGGGTAGGGTTCAGAGGATTAATACTGGCCCAGCATTCGCCTTATAAGTTTGCAAGCAGTGACTTACATTACCATGAGGAAACCTCTGAAAAAAACTCATGGCAGACCAGTCGGCCATGGGGTTTGAACCCGAGATCTCCCAAATACTAGACAGCGTACGCTAAGTACTCGACTAACTAGCTTGGTGTTACTGTAGCTTTATATATCTGACGAAATCCGCGAGGTATTCGGTATAGTCACAACTCGGACGAATTGCACCCAAATTCCCTCGCACAATTTACTTTTCGCCAAACCGTGAAATCCGAAACGTTAAACATAAAACGCGAGACGGATGGATATTCCATCTCTGCAGCTCCGGCGGGAACGTTATTCATTTGCAAAAATAACATTTCCCATTGAAATTGATCATAAATCTCCGAGTGGATTCGTTGTTTGTTCAGCGTCCAAGAATAATAAAACGCCGAGGAGAGATTGGAAACCGATCGTGAGCAATAAGTCGAAACGGGATGATGCGTTGTTGTTACATTGTTGAAAGGTCATACGTTCTGACGGTTTTACTATACGGAGCGTATGTTTGCGCTCGACCGTTCGGGCTTTCACATAAAAGTATGATAAAAACGCTAGGCGCGTTTTATTTTATTTGTCGAAGTCTTTGCCGGTGTGGGAACGAAATCTTCTCATTATATTATTAAAAACACTTTTTTGTACACCTGCCATTAAAAGTGACGTTTTTAATGCCTACTTTGAGTTTTAAAAGTGTACGTTGATAAGGTATAGTGTTAAAAATATTTCTAACACTATTGCTAAAAATCTTTTTAACACGCAACAAAATTCTTATAAACGACAGTCTCACTGAAGTTTCCTTCTATGTTCTTCAGTCTACACCAGGCGAGAAAATTAGTGTATGCAATTTCGTACTGCTGGCGCGACTTTTTTGGCAGCATTTGTAGTGTGGCTCTTTTTGCAGCCTCTTCAATGTCCATTGGTAACAAATCATCACTTTCATTTGAATAAATATTTTTGTCCACGACTGTACTATAAATCATTCATTATACGTGTGCTTCCTGAAGTACAATTAAACCTATTATTCACTAGTGTGTATAATGGTTTATTATACACTGCATGACGTCACACTCGAAACGTATGTCCAAACTTGAGACTATCATTCACATTGTTAGGATAGTATTGTTATTAGATTTTTAGGTTTTATGTAACTAAGATAACTTCTAGGCAAATTATTAAACTAATATTTAATATAATTCCCAACTTATTGAATATTTACTCTAATAAATTATCTATTTCATTTTTATCAGAGTGAAAGAAAGGAATGGAATCGATGTCAAGTGAAATAGTTGACGTTTACGTGATTATGCAGTTTTCAGTGAACACAGAAAATGTTATGTCAACGCTTTTGATAACTATTTTTATTGTTGAAAATGCAGATTATTACTAATTTTTTCGAGGAAGTCGTGGACAAAGTATAGTATTCTACTCGCACAAAATTACAATTTTTCACTCGGCTGTCGCACCCTCGTGAAAAATAGCAATCATTTTGTGCTCGTTGAATAATATACTGTTATTTCATACTGGTGCATTATAAACGAATAAAGCCTTAGTTACCGTAACTATAAACATGGTTATAACTCCCTTGGGAAGTTATGAATTTTTAAATCCTTTCAATGTATTAACAAAAATGAACCGACAACTGTCAAATTTTAGCGTGAGTTATTCGATGTCAACAACCTCGGGCAACTTTACAATCCCTCGGGACTTACGTCCCTCGGGACCCCCAAGCAATTCTTACCAATACCAATCCCATCCAATATATCATACAAAACTACCAACTCACAAACTTTCAATCCAATTGCTCCAAAATTATGCCCTTTATCATGTAAACATGATTCATTTCTTCCCCCAGGGGGTCAAACCCCCAACCAATTTGAACCAAATATAATACCATCCAAGATATCATACAAAACTAGCTATTTACAAACTTTCAGCCTTATTGCTACCAAAGTGCGCCATTTATCGTGTTAACAAGATTTATTTCTCCCCAGGGGGGTCAACCCCCAACCAATTCGAATCAAAACCTATTCCAAAGATATCATACGAAACTACCTATTTACAAACTTTTAACCCTATTGCTTCAAAAATGCGCCCTTTATTGTGTAAACAACGCCAAAATACATAAGCATACAAAATATTGATGAAGAAGCTGCAAATAATTCAACCAAATGCTACAAATAGTACAGTTGTCTCCAAAATCAATAGTCTTCGAGGTGGGTTTCGGAAAGAAAATAAAAAAGTTTTGATCTCGCAGAGAAGTGATACGGTGAGGGTTTCGGAGATATTATAGTAAAAAAAATTTAAATCTTGGTAATTCCTTTCTGTCGCTAAATATCTGAGCAATGCAGTTACTGGCGACGTGTCTTGATGTTTCATTAATGGAGTACACTACCAAGAATTACGCTTAGGTTTCTTTTTTTAGAAGCGAACCTTTGGACCAGATTCGACGACGATTTTTATTTTCCTTTTTCTTGTAAAGTGCATAAGTACCCGCCATTGCCACTGGAGCTAAATATTTCTCTTCCTCAGACATCTTCCCAAACAGGGTAGACTGGACAAAACTATCGTTTTGTACGTACTTGTGCACGCAATCGGCTTGCACGTTATTAGGCCCCTACACACGGACGTCGATGTCTTAATACATCAACGTGCATCCAAGAACGTGCAACCAATAACTTAATGTGGATGCAGAAAACGCACGTTTTGAATGCACAACCCGCATGATGTTTGCAGGAATCGCTTGAATTTTTGGATGCGCATTCCAACGAATGCATTCGTGGTTGAGGCTTTCGGAGATGTTAAAGTAGTGAATTTTAAATCTTGGTTATTTCTTGCAGTAATTTCTGCAGTTATTGTCAATCACATCATTGTGTCTTGACGTTTTAATAATGGAATAACCATGTCCAATAGTTACGAATAGGTTTCTTCATCCATTCTTACGTAATTACTAGAGTCCTCTAATTCTAACCTCCATTTTTCTAACAGGTGAATGTTTGAAAAATTTTATCGATTTAGAAACCAACCTTTGGACCACATTCGCGACGATTTTCATTTTCCTTTTTCTCTGTTCACGCTGTTGCCGCCTGAGCTAAATATTCCTCCTGCTCAGACATCTGGCCAAACATTTTAGCAGACTGGACAAAACTATGGTTTTGTACGTACGTGTGTAAGCAATCGACTTGCACGTTATAGGTTGTACGTTTTTGGATGCACGTCGATGTATCAAGACATCGACGTCCGTGTGTAGCCCGCCTTAATCAGGATTGGACCCTGCAAAAAAATTCTCTGAAAAAACTCTCTTTGTTTTTCGCGCGTATTCTTCCGCTATTGTTGACTCTCTTCTGTCAACAACCAGATATTTGCGGCCGAACTCGTGACTGCAACGATTGTCGGATTGTCCAATACCGACTATGGTCGCATTGTTGTAATCAACCGCTCGCCCACTCTGTAAATAGATAACATTTCTCTCCGCTCCGAGGTTTCTCAATGTCAATGTCGATCGTATAGCTATTTGTACTGGCTCAGCACTCACAATAGAATTTAATAGACGTGTTGTTGCTCTTAACGCTGGGTTTGATTAATGGCGCAGATAGCGGTAATCAATTCTGGAATACAGAATACAGATCTTGTAATGAAACGATAATTCAAACTGTTCTAAAAACAGACGGAATGTTCATTATTTTCTCGATCGGAATGAAATTGAATTTCGTCGTTAGTTGCTCGGCCTGACGGAATGATATTCGTCTTTCCATTGATTTATGATTGATTGAATATTTAATTGCTCGTTCTAAATTTTTTTTAGTCGTGTTTTATCCTATGAGATACGTACTGTTGCGGTGTATCGAAGGAAGGCAGTCGAGCTTCCCGGAACATACTGACATCTCCAGCGGTTCGTATCACACCAAATGAGCTGAAATTTGGTCGAATTTTTCTAACCACCGCCATTTTTACATAGTAATTTCTTGTTTTTTCGTGGTTTTTGAAAATTTGCCAAACTCCACATCTTCTCCAGATCGAGTTATAGGGTATACAAACTTGATGTCAACCTGCTTCATTATCAGTACACGATGCACTTCGCGAATTTATAGAAGTATGAGTTACCTATATGAGTCAAAATACATGCAAATTTTGAAAATGTACAGGGATCACTGTAAAAGTTTGATTTATAGAGAGGTTCGAATTGTAGAGATTCGAGTTATGAAGGTTTGAATACATGCAAATGTTGGAAAAAGGTATCACTGGAAAAGTTCGAGTTGTAGAGTGATTCCAGTTTTAAAGATCAAAATACATGCAAATGTTAGAAATGTACAAAGATCGCTGAAAAAGTTCAAGTTATAGCGAGGCTCGAATTGTAGAGATACGAGTTATAAAGGGCGAAGACATGCAAATGTTGGAAATGTGTAGATATCACTGAAAAAGTTCGAGATATAGAGAGGTTGGAGCTGTAAAGATTCGAGTTATAAAGATCAGAATACATGCAAATGTTGGAAATTGTACAGGGATCACTGAAAAAGTTTGAGTTATAGAGAGGTTCGAGTTGTAGATTCGAATTATAAAGGTCGAAATACATAAACATGTTGGAAATGTCCAAGGATCACTGAAAAAGTTAAAGTTAAAGAGAGGTTTGAGTTGTAGAGATTCGAGTTATAAAGGTCAAAATACATGAAAATTTTGGAAATGTACAAGGATCACTGAAAAAGTTTAAGTTAAAGAGAGATTCGAGTTGTGGAGATTCGAGTTATAAACGCCAAAATTCATGAAAATGTTGGAAATGTACAAGGATCACGGAAAAAGTTCAAGTTGAAGAGAGGTTCGAGTTGTAGAGATTCGAGTTATAAAGGTCAAAATACATGCAAATATTGGAAATGTCCAAATATCACTGAAAAACTTTGAGTTAAATAGAGGTTCGAGTTGTAGAGATTCGAGTTATCAAGGTCAAAATACATGAAAAAGTTGGAAATGTACAAAAATCACGGAAAAAGTTTAAGTTGAAGTGAGGTTCGAGTTTTAGAGATTCGAGTTATAAAGGTCAAAATACATGAAAATGTTGGAAATGTACAAGGATAACGGAAGAAGTTTGAGTTAAAGAGAGGTTCGAGTTGTAGAGATTCGAGTTATAAAGGACAAAATACATGAAAATGTTGGAAATGTACAAGGATCACTGAAAAAGTTTGAGTTAAATATAGATTCGAGTTGTAGACATTGTAGTTATGAAAGTTCGACTGTATATTTAATATTTTCAAATATTCAATCTGTTATTTTGTTTCAGGTAAGAAGCCCAAATCATCAATTGGATCGTATTTGTGAGTAAAATAGAAATTCTTTATTGCGAGATTAACTGTTGATAAATTCTCAACCTTTTTCTTCGATTCCTCGTCACGTTGATGTACCGTGTTTTGTACACAATTTACTGCTATAAAAACTCGGCGTTTCATTAAAATCGGCCAGCTAAAGCGACGCACGCACGAAGAAACTCAAATACTTACAGTTACTTAATTTCTCACCGGAATGTTTTAAGATGTAATAAAATTTTTACACCTGCTATGTCGTTCAAGTCGAACAGAAGCCGTAAAGTTTTTCGTCAACGTACACGTAAGCCGACTAATTAGAACACAGTCGTCAATTTTGTCGGATAACATCTCGCCTGTATGATAATTTTTTTTCGGTGGAACCGCCTCGTCAAGCGGAATGAAGACGTTATAGTGGGAAACCCGGCTCGTTACTTTCGGTGCTCATTGTTGTTTAAATAGTGTGTAATTTATGTAATTCATTGCGGGTAATTTTGCTTCGGTCCCATCTCTCGAAACGGCCATCCAAAAGCTGGACTTCCTACTCTAAGGAGAAAACTGCGCAGAGACAACCTTCTTAGAATTCATTTTTACAGGAAGTCACTTATCGAATTTACCATACCACCTGGATATTTCGTTAAATAAGAAGAAGATCTAGGTGTCTACCTTTAATGTTATTTATTTTGAATTTGAAAATAGCTATTTATGTAACAAGTTGCGAAATTAATGTGTTTTAAGCACGGGACGCAAAATTGTCCAACGAGGCGAAAGCCGAGTTGGACAATGCGTCGAGTGCTTAAAACACTCTTTTCGCAACGAATTTCATAAAAGATTTTTGGCATACGAAAAATTTGTTACGTGGTGTGATGAGAAGAAAATTAAACATGTTAATGAGAAAGTTTTACTTGCATATTTTGAGGGAAAGAAAGATATAAAAGTTTCCACATTATGGACACTTTACTCAATGTTAAGGTCTGAACTAAATCTGAAAAGGAATATTGATATTAAAAAATATACAAATTTGGTAGCATATATTAAAAGGCAAGCGGACGGGTACAGTGCTAAAAAGTCAAAAGTTTTTATTAAAGAAGATTTTGCCAAATTTTTAGTGGAAGCTGATGACAAAGAATACTTAATGGCTAAGGTTGCAATGATAATTGGAATGGCAGGAGCATGCAGAAAAGCAGTATTAACATTTCCTCCAGTTGAAAATGCTATAGACGAAGGAAGCCATTTTCGTGTTGATATCCCACCTTCAAAAACAAAAGTTATACGGCAATTTGCAATTACCACTGGAGACATTGAAAATACGAATCTTGTTGAAATATTAAGAAAATATATTAAGTTGCGTCCCCAGGTTCTTAAACACAACAGATTTTTTGTAAAATACGCGAATGGAAAATGTACTAGAAATCCTGTGGGAATTAACACATTTAGCAGTCTGCCAAAAGTTATTGCACAATTTCTTGGTCTTTCAAATCCTGTTCTATATACTGGCCACTGCTTCAGAAGAAGCTCTGCCACTTTCCTAGCAGACAGTGGCGCTGATATTTTAAAATTAAAGAGGCATGGAGGTTGGAAATCTACCTCTGTTGCGGAGGGATATGTTGAAAATTCCATGAATAATAAAAAACTTATAGCGCAAGAAATATTTGGTGAAACATCTAATGCAATGTGCGCCGCTTCCCAAATAACAGCAAGTTCGAGCAATGAAAAGAATATGTCGTCGGGAATTGATTTGAATAATTGCAATAATTGTGTTATCAATATTTATAATAATTAATTAATTTATAATTTGTGTTTTTAACTTGTATTATAACAGTTTAATAAATAGAATAATTCTTTTTGTCACTAATTTTGGAATACATTTTTCGTCACCAATTGCATAAAATTTTACTTTATGCAACTAGTTACAAAAAGTAAGACGTTTCATAATGTCAATCAGTTTTAAAAAGTGTCACTTTATATGTCAAAATTAGAAAAAACAACAATGTGTATTTTTAAATTAATGAAGGTATTTACCTGGAGTTTATGGGTAGCTTTTTTTTCAATAAATATGCACAAGTCCTGCGCGAAGAGTATTTTTATGATTTGCAAGTTCTTTGACTTGTTATCTTGGGCGAGGTGGATATATCAGTTTTTAAATATTGGTAGACATGATGGTAAAATAAACTCTCTTTTTGTGTTACATGTTTTCTCCTGACAAATAGTTGTATCTCGTATGTTTTACGAGTCAGGTTGTGTAAATAACGTATTGTTTATCTTGAAATTATATTTACTTCTACGCCATCCGAAGATTTCAAGTAGCGTGTTAATGGAAGAAAGAGCGTGTCAAAATATTGTTTACCAAGTGGCTGCGCATCAACACTTCGCCTTCGATTGTTTACCTTTGTTCGCGTTAATATTTCGTTTTTTGTACGGGAGGAGTTAACGAAACCAGATGTCTGCGTGATATTTCTTCTCTGTGTACTCGAGCCGAGTTCACTATCCCATAAGAAAACTGCTTTTCGGAACAGTTTCTTTCATCCAATATATCATACGAAACTACCTATCTACAAACTTACAACCCTATTGCTTCAAAATTGAGCCCTTTATCGTGTAAACAACGCTAAAATACATACATACATATGAGCATTATATATATATATATATATATATATATATATATATATATATATATATATATATATATATATATATATATATATATATATATATATATATATATATATATATATATATATATATATATGTTCAGAAAGATTTCCGCGGTCGGAAGTATTTGAAAAACTTGGTTCACGGAATGAACCGCGTAAAAGATTTGAAAAATCTCGACGTTTCGGCTCCTTTTGCGAAGCCATCTTCAGGAGAAGTAAAAGGGAAATAATTCAGAATCGTGGCCTCAATCTGCCTACTCCACGAATCGAATTAGGAGGAATCGGAAACAATACGATTGCGTGGTCTCAACCTGCCTACACCACTAACCGCACTGCTTCCTGTCAACTCTGAAGTCTCAACCTGCCTACTCTTCAGAGTCAACTGTTGACTCTGAAGAGTAGGCAGATTGAGGCCACGATTCTGAATTATTTCCCTTTTACTTCTCCTGAAGATGGCTTCGCAAAAGGAGCCGAAACGTCGAGATTTTTCAAATCTTTTACGCGGTTCATTCCGTGAACCAAGTTTTTCATATATATATATATATTATATATATATATATATATATATATATATATATATATATATATATATATATATATATATATATATATATATATATATATATATATATATATATATATACTACCTGACCCGGCAAACGTTGTTTTGCCATATAATTTATTTCTATTTATCTTTCTTTCTATCTAATCATCCATCTGCCGATGTATATCTACCTATCGAACAATCTATCTATCTATAGATCTATCTGACCCGGAAAACGTCGTTCTGCGATATAAATTATTTTTATCTATCTAACTATCTGTTTATCTATATAGATAGTTATCTATCTATCTATCTACATATCTATCAATCTATCTGACTCGGTAAACGTCGTTCTGGCATATAAATTATTTTTATCTATCTATCTTTCTATCTATTCATCTATCTGCTGATGTATCTCTATCTATCTATCATTATATATATCTATCAATCTATCTGACCCGGCAACCGTTGTTTAAATTATTAAAATGGCAGTAAAAAAATATGGGTTGTTGATAGAAGAGTGAAAATTTAGAGTTGTATGTATTTTCTAATGCAACAACATGAAAAAATAAAAATAAAATATTTTGTCCAAAAAATTTATAAAAATGTTTGGGGTGGACCACCCTAATCACTTGGGGGTATGAAAAATATATTACGACCTATTCTCAGGCCGACTATTGATATTTCCGATTGCCATCTTGCAACCCTATTGCGGAAGTGTGGATAAAATAAATAAAACTGAAAATCGCGATGGAAAAATAGGGGTTGATCGTAGAAGGGTGAAAAATTGAGAGTAATATGAATTTCTCTATTCTAAGTCATGACAAAATAAAAATAAAAATCTTGCCGAAAAAATTGAAGTTTATGACTAACAAATAAAAAATAGGGGTTGATCGTAGAGGGGTGAAATTTAGGGTTATATGTATTTTTGAATGCTGTACCATAAAAAAATATAACAGAAAATTTTATCTGAAAAATAAAATAAAAAAATTTAGGGGTGACCCTCAACATTTAGGGGGATGAAAAATAGATGTTGGCCGATTCTCAGACCTACCAGATATGCACACAAAATTTCATGAGAATCGGTCGAGCCATTCCGGAGGAGTTTAACTTCTAACACCGTGACACGAGAATTTTATGTAGTAGATATATATATATATATATATATATATATATATATATATATATATATATATATATATATATATATATATATATATATATATATATATATATATATATATATATATATATATATATATATATACTACAAAGAGGAGATTTATCGCGGGGAAATAGTATATAAAACAAAAGCAGAATTATCGGTCTAGCCCGCATATGTCGAAGCAGCCGTTGACACGTGTTTCGGACTCATTGGTCCTCATCAGAACGGCGTAGCCAAGTATGCGATGGAAAACCTGGAAATGAAACGGCAACAACAAGCAGAATCCTTTGCTTCGGAAGACAATCACACATTTGAGGTACATTATATATATATATATATATATATATATATATATATATATATATATATATATATATATATATTTATTCGAATTGTTGTTGCCTGTGAACTATTTCTAATCTCTTGAAAATTATTAGCAATAACAGGCTTGTTGAATCTTAAAAAACTCAAAGTTTTGATAAAGCCACGAATGTCGTGGCGAAACGTCAACTTTTTAATAAAATCGAGTTTTTTAAGATTCAACAAGCCTGTTATTGCTAATAATTTTTAAGAGATATATATATATATATATATATATATATATATATATATATATATATATTAATATATATATATATATATATTTATATATTTATATATATATTTATATATATATATATATATATATATATATATATATATATGTATATATATATATATATATATGTATATATATATATATATATATATATATTTATATATATATATACATATATATTTATATATTGATATATATATATATATATATATATATATATATATATATATATATATATATATATATATATATATGAAATTGAGTTTTTGTTGTCAAGCAGCATAAAAAGTACTGAAACGAAAAACTATTTTGGTCCTAGGTCCAACTTTGCTAATCGCGCCCATTTTAATAAGCAGGTTTTCAAAGTGAAAACCTGCTGAAAATTATTCTATTTTCATTTTTCAACAGTTGTGGAGAAAAACGTGATATATATATATATATATATATATATATATATATATATATATATATATATATATATATATATATATATTTATATATATCCTGTTTCCATGAATAATTGAATTATTACGATATAATTGGCCGAGACAGTCTCAAATACTCTAATGGCACAAGTCCTTTGTAGTATATTCTTATAATATCTGCCATATAAAAACATAAGAGTATAGGCATAAACTCTCTGTTAATAATCTCATAATCGTATAAATGTAATATACATAATCATAAATCGCAGGGTGGTCCTGTTAACTGTTATTTATACCGGCTATGCCCAGCTTTATTCTATTATCATAGTTTATGACCGTCATCGCTAATATTATCGATGTCAAACGAGCATTAACAAGAAATTATTAAGAATTAACTTCGTAATTTCAATTTTGAATAGAAGAACAATCGCTTCGAGGAAAAAAAACTATTTACACTGTTCTCGTTAGTTTTAATTTATAATAATTTCCACGCGGAAAATTGTATGTTTCAAAAATTGTTATTATTTGGATAATTGTTATTGAATATAACAGCCTGTAACGTAAACTAAATAGACTTAATGAAAGGTTGTATTCTTTAAGGGGGGGTATTGGGAACGTTGGCAGAAAGATGAGAATTATAGAATATCTTAGGTCTTAGTAATTAATCCTAATTTTTTTAGAGTATTTTTTACATTCCTGAAAATAACTATTACATAATTTGCTAATAGAACAAACACTTACTGAGAGTTTATAAACTCGATAAACGAAAGTTTTCTTCTAGTGTTTTGAAATTTTGATATAATTACAAAGAATTAATAGCACTTTTATTAATCAGTTTGCAATTGTTAGAATTTCACACTGCAGCTTCTTCATGTCCGAATTTCAAACTAAAGCGCCCTGTAAACGATCAAACTTGTTTGTCAAATTTTAGGTGTTTGTCAAATTATTTGATAGTTTATGGCTTTGTTTGATGCGTTTGTCAAACAATTCACGTGTTTGAAGTGTTTGATGAAAAATTCGATTGACGGCATTTTTGACAACTAAATTCAAAACCGTACTGATCATTTTTCATGGAACGCGTCACGTCACGTCAACGAGAAAACCGTAACTAAGGACGAATTTGACAAATTTGTTTGATCTTTGGTTTGATCGTTTATGCCATTGCTTGAAGAACACGTGAAGTTTGTCAAACAAATTTGATCGAGAGAGCTTTAAACTGAAATATCTAAGGCAAGGTTTGCAAAGTACAATTATGAATTTGGGAAATCCATTCAGGGATTATAACAAACTACCTTAATTCATTGAAAAAGTTAAGAAGGGGGAGCTGTTTGCATCCAATTGGTTGTTAAGTGACTTCTGGGAATTTTTATGCCTATTAATTTCTAAAGTTTCCATAAGATTTAATTTTAAACCTTTTGTTCCGAGATGATGGAAACTTTAGAAATTAATGGCCATAAAAATTCCTGCAAGTAAGATACTTAACAACCAATTGGATGTGAACAGGTCCCCCTTCTCAACTTTTTCAATGAATAAAGGTAACTGAGATTGAATTCTCGCACATCACTTGGTGAAACATCATAAAGAATAAAGTATAAACTTTAAAATAAAAACACTTGGCTTATGTTTCAGGATATAAAAAATATTTAGATACTGTATTTAACAGTAACGAAAAGTCGACATGTTTCGAGTTATGAACTCATTATCAAGATTGACTACAGGAGAGTATTGCATCGTAATTTATAAAACAGACAAAAGCAAAGGTGATACCTGAAAATCAATTTGTTCGTTTACAAGGGGTAATTGACTATTATGGGCGGAACTTATTTCGAGAATTTCAAGAAGGTCAAGGCGTTTTCCTTTGTTACCTGAATGTAACAATTTGGTTTTGTTGAAATCCAGGAAGTGATTGAATTTTATACAATGTTCAGAGAAGCCAGTGGTATTTTTGTTTTGTAAAATTGACTTTTTATGTTCTTCAACACGAATATTTATATTCCTTCCTGTCTGTCCAATATAGAAAGCAGGACATTCGTCGCAAAATATTTTGTTAATACCACTGTTTTCTCCGATGTTAGATTTTTCTGTTTTATTGACCCAGAATGACTTCAAGTTTCTTTTATTTGTACAAATTGTTTTAACGCTATTTTTCGATAGTCTGTTACAAATTTTGCTACTCAAATTCGGAACATAATTTATTGGGAAGTATTTTTGTTCTTCATTAATAGTTTGCGTGGGGTATATTTAGGGTTGCCATCCGTCCGGGTTTCCCCGGATTTGTCCTAGTTAAGGGGGCGTCCGGGGGTCGTCCGGACAGGGCTTTCAAAATATGTCCGGGTAAAACCCGGACGAATTGTGTGTCCGGGTGTGCGAAGCTTGAGTGTCAGTGACGGAGATGAGCTAGTAAATGCAAACCAGTTGTGTATGAATTTTTTCGAAACATCTATATTCTAAACTGCTCAAAAATTCAATAGTAATATTTTTGTATACCAGCTCACAATGCTAATGTAGAGTGACTTTTTTCGCTAGGGTCGCAGCAATGGAGGAAGGAGAGAAATTTGCTAAATACACATAAGCTTTCTTCTCTGATCAAATTAAAGTCTAATTTTAAAGACTTGAGTTACTCCGACTTTCAAAAATTCATGATGAAAAATAAAGACATTTTGGGAAAAATTGGCAAGTCTGAAAAATTCCAAGTTAAGTTCAATAAGTAAAAAGAACTTGAGCTCGTTAAAATTAAAACTTGTTACTTACTTTCGATTTATAGTTAATAAATAATTTAGACTTTTGGGTACCTAACCTATCTAACCGAACTAGATGACCTATCCTATAATTTGCTATTACAATGTAAAATTTGATTTTTGATCTACCAAAAATTATCGTCTTGAGTTGTTTTTTATTTGATGATACCAAAAAAAAAGAGGAAACTGTAAACTGTGTACCTATAATAGTAGAACTATGTTTTATTTTATTCAACAAAAAAAATTTTTACAGGTTGTCCGGGGAAAAACAAAATTTCACAGAAATGTCCGGGGTTTTTAAAATTTTTGTCCGGCATTGGCAATTTAGGTGATGGCAACCCTAGGTATATTGAATGCAACAGATTCTTTATTCGTTTTTTCCCAATGAGCTTATCGAATAGACTTTCATTGTAACCGTTATTGGTGGCTAAAAATTTAATTGTATTAACTTCGGTTTGAAAATTTGTTTCCGATAGTGGAATAGTGAACAACCTATGTATGAACGAATGCAAAGCACTGAGTTTTATTTCAATGTGTTGGTTACTGTCGCTGTGAATTAAAGTATCTGTGAAGGTTGTTTTTCTATAAATGTTGAAAGTAAGAGAAGAAATTCAAGGTACCGTTTTCGTTTTCTACTTCTTTTGTAAATTGAATCGAGTTGTAGAAACTCTTTATATATTTATGGAAATTATCTAACTGCCTATCTGTACCGGTCCAAATACAAAAAATATCATCTACATAACGCCTCCATAATGAAACGTTAGTAATTATATTATTATTAAACTATTCGTTACTGCTGAATACAGTATCTAAATATTTGTATATAGTGAAACATAAGCCAAGTGTGTTTCATTTAAAAGTTTATACTTTATGTTTTATTATATGTGAAAATCGTTAAACTCAGATTTTCGTTTCTCGAACATTGAATACGTAGTTTGGCCTCACTTCCCTCGAATGCAATTTTCACTTCTTCGATTAATACAAATTTTAATTTCAATTCAGGTACTTGGTTTCGATATACGCAGTTTTGTCACGTTTTTATTAAACCTCTTCACGTCGCCGATATCTCAATTAGAAGTGTCTTTATGCGATTAGCCATATCGAATAATCACCGACGCATACAGTCATGTCGTATATTCCAGGTATTCATTGATCTTGTTTGGTAAATTGAACGGCGCTGGTAAAGGGAGACACGTAGCCATAAAGCTAATTAATTCGTGAAGCTCTTTTCGAAATCGAAATAAATGTCATATTGACGCAACGCCCGGAATGCACAGAGCCGGAATGGAAACTATTCGAAAAGAAATTTAACTTCCGATTCATTCCTTATGTTTTCCTGAGTTTTGGTTCGTCAGATTGAATTCCAATGTGCAAATTGAACGTTTTATATCATGAAATACGTCGGTAGGGATATAACGAAACTTTTACTTCAACTGTCAAATTTACAACTGTCAATTAGTCCATAGGTTCGTTCTCTTCAAAATAATATATTGTATTATATTCTCCTATATTTAGGGTATTGAGACAATAATTATTTTCTGAGAACATTTTATTGTACTAATTTGGGAAAACAACTTCGATTGGCCCTTCTTGAAATATATTGTTCTTTTCTATATCGGTACCTATAACAATTCCTCCCTAGCCGTTAGCGTAAAATCTATAATTATAACTCAATCATAATGCAAGAGATATCTTGCTGAACGACCAGATTGACTTGATATATTCTCCTATATTTAGTGTTTTCAAACAATAATGATTTTTCTAAGAACATTTTACTGTACCAATTTGGGAAAACCACTTCTATTAGCCCTTGTGTTCCTCTTGTCTATTTAGGTACCTGCAATAATTCTTTCCCACCCGTAAGCGTCAAATCTATAATTATGTATTCAGTTCTTAACTCAATCTGCCCGATGATGAGTGACCGAAATTGCAATTGCAGTTTCATATTTTTCGAAGTATTCTTGTGATAATAAACGTAGTAAATCCAAATTTTGTTTTTGTTCATCGTGTTAAATTATCACTTAGTAACGACGGATTTCATCAGCTATTCGAAATTTTCAGTTAATTTTTCCAGTATAGATACAATCTAAGTTGTCGAATGGATTATCTGAATTATCCAATACTGCAGAGGGCACTGTTCTTCATCAATACTTTACTTTTTCTAGTATTTCAGAGCTGCAAAACTATCATAGGGCGACATTGAAGATTAAGATGTGTTTTCCTTGTCATTTTTCCGTAGTAAATGATCATTTACTCTCCTAGATGTTTCATTAACAACAACCATACGTACCATTTATCATTATTTTGTACTATAATAAATTTTAGCATATAGGTAAGAATATTACAATAAGACCGCGATTTCAAATTTAAGTACGAACCAGTGATGAACGAAGTTATCTATTTTTTATGGAAGGTCAATTCAATAGGATTAAGCGATTATCCATTAAGTTGAATTATTATATTTCAATAAATACTGGGATAACTATTGTTCTGTGATAACTATAACCATATAAATAATTCTCTTCAACAATTGGGTCATCTAAATTCCGTTCAAAGGTACTTAGTATATAAATAGGCCAAGCTACAGAGATTTAGAGTCAGCATTTTGTGCAAACAGTGTTAGAAGAAAACCAGCTCCGCCATTGTTTGTCAAATAGTTCCACATGATATAGTGATATGATTTTCACTCGACTTTATTATTTATGTCTTTGTTATTAACAATTTTATGCAAAAAATTTTTTTTTAGTTTTTTGCTTATAAAGTTGAAACTATCAGAGTAATCGTGATGGTGTCAATAGACTTATTGTGGAAAATGAAAAGACGAACAAAATGAGAGGTCGGACGACTCGATCAGACCCTCAGTATAAGGGAAAATTGGAAAAAACCGGCCAAAATGCAGTTTTTTCAAAAGTTCATAATTCGGTGTTTTTTTTTGAGTTGTAGCGTAGATCCTCCGGCCAGTATTAGCTATTGATATGAACTTAATTTGTGCGAAGATCAGGAACTGTCCGATGCATAGTTTTTGATCTGTGGCCATTTGATTATGTTACTATGCAATTTTCCAGCAGACCTGAATGCGACAGGTATGGTTTGATTTCAATTTACTAAAAAGATTTTGAAAGTAGAATAGTTCAAAACGTTCATCTTGGTTTTTCATAAAAACGCTGAGAAATGTGTTAAAAATAAAGCTGAACATGACAAAAAACGGCCGAGCGCGTGAGAGTAGTTGAAGAGTGGGGGTTTACAATTATTATCTGACAACGTTTAGAAATTACTGTCACATTCAAAATGCCGACGCTTTCGAATGTCATACCCTCGGTAGACCAGCGGTAAGGTGAACCGCCTTATACCGTTTGTAAACCGAGGATTGTGGGTTCGAGTGCCACCTCGCTCTTGGGTATTGTGTATGTCCGGAATTTAGTGGTTCTATTTATAAAGATAAATTGTTGGGTAATGTACATCGTTTACAAGCCCATTGGCCGTTCGGAACCGGCGTTAAACTGTAGGTCCCTCGAGTTAAAAAAAAAAAGTTACTTCTCCTTGCCTGCTGCTCTACCCCCACTCTTCAACTACTCTTACGCGCTCGGCCGTTTTTCGTCATGTTCAGCTTTATTTTTAACATATTTCTCAGCGTTTTTATGAAAAACCAAGATGAACGTTTTGAACTATGAGAATTCTACTTTCAAAATCTTTTTAGTAAATTGAAAGCATGGAAAAGCTGGAAAATTGCATAGTAACATAATCAAATGGCCACAGATCAAAAACTATGCATCGGACAGTTCATGCTCTTCGCACAAATAAAGTTTATATTGATAAATAATACTAACCGGAGGATCTACGCTTCAACTCGAAAAATAACCGAGTTATGAATTTTTGAAAAAACTGCATTTTGGCAGGTTTTTTTCGATTTTCCCATAGACTAAGGGCCTGATCGAGTCATCCGATCTCTCATTTTTTTCGTCTCTTCATTTTCTACAATAAGTCTATTGACATCATCACGATTACTCTGATAGTTTCAATTTTATAAGCAAAAAACTAAAAAACATAAAATTGTTAATAACAAAGACATAAACAATAAAGTCGAGTGAAAAACATATCACTATATCATGTGGAACTATTTTACACACAATGGCGGAGCTGGTTTTCTTCTAACACTTTTTACATGAAAAAATCTCTGTAGCTTGGCCTAAAATCATTGAACTTGTAAATAAGAAACCGAATACATATGGCTGTATACATTTCCTTCAGCAATAATTTCTTGAGTTATGAGTCAAGATCTAATAATGAAAAGTACACTAGTTGACCATGGTCAATTTAAAATATTACATAAATCGAACAAGGAAAATTCTTCGATAATTTCAAAATTATCAAACAATTTTCCAATAGAGCTGGTTATATTTATTCGCTACGTGATATCTGTATTCTACAATGCAACAGGTCAAGTTACCTCTACTCAAGATCTGCATACAGCTGTTTCGATCTTATTAGATCTCTTCAGTGGAGCTTATTTGCCTCGAAGTGTCTATAATTCATTGTTGAA
Source organism: Cynegetis impunctata (assembly GCA_030704885.1). Lineage (NCBI taxonomy): Eukaryota > Metazoa > Arthropoda > Insecta > Coleoptera > Coccinellidae > Cynegetis > Cynegetis impunctata. The sequence goes on from JARQZK010002212.1 coordinate 553,983, forward strand.
TCGTGAATGCAGATTTCGCGTCGCGGAATACGTATAACCAGCTCCCTTGGAAATTTGTTCGATAATTTTTAAATTATCGAAGAATTTTCCTTGTTCGCTTCACGTGATATAATCGAATTTTCCGAAGGCTACTTCAGAGTCCGACCCTACGCGAAAACGACAACTCGAAAACGAAACAGGCGCATCGACCCAAAGTTAAGTGGGTCAAGCCACCTTCGAAGTCGAATGTCGTCGTCGTCGTCGTCTCATTGAAACGTGTAGCACAAGCGGGCCGAAATCCGAGGGCCACGAGCGTTCTCTCAGTTTAGATATCATAAATAATTATATAAAACCTGTTTAAATTACGCAAGGACCAAAGTTTAATAAGTTCAAAATTGGATTCGGTCGGTCGGTCGGTCTCTTGTCCCCGTCAAATTTGAATTCTAAATTGAAAGGAGGAAAAGTAATTATTTCGGTAAGGACCCGAGAGAAAGTCCCACTCGCTTCGTAATCACGTTTTGTTCGTATATTTTAGCTTGCGATTACACCGCGTCTCTTTTAGTTTTGTTGTCGTGTTTGCCGCTTTGTTTCTTGACATACGGCTTATTTGACGCTTTATTATTACTCGTGTTTCTTTCGTTTTTCCCGATTCTTCGTATTTTAATCTATGATAATGTTGATAAAACTTCGGTTTTTGATTCTTACTGTATTAAGTTAAACATAACAATTGTTTCGCCAAACGCAGTGGCTTCTTCAGATGAGTGATTCAAACTAACTTTATTTTTCACTTGTATATTATTTGTTGATTTTACCTTAGATACGGTTGCTATAAATACACTCATTATGCCTTGGGGCGTTATGAGCGGGCATTATGGATCATAACGGCCGCTCATTGTACGAGGAGAAATGAAGCAACTTCCATCGATTAAATACTTCATAATCCTTGTCGTATACGACTCTGGATTCCTTCGGCAATGAATTATTCGCAACTTTGGCTGCATTTTCGATGATATTCTTGGGTGAATTCATTTTCATTTCTATTATTTCTATAAGACTCTACAAAGAAAGCAGCAATGACATTCACTAAATATGATGACAAAAATATTCAACAAACGTCAAAATATCAACAAATGACATGCCTACTACGAGAAGGAAAATGGAAAGTATAGGAGCAACGAACCGATTTGAAAATCGATTTTTCATTATAATAAAATAATTTTTTTGTGAAAAATAAAATCTTGTATGCACCACGTGCGTTTACCAGATCCTAACGCCCATCGGGCAATATTCATCCCTCGGGCCGATTGTTACCCTCCGGGCGTTAGGATCTATATAACGCACTTGGTACATGAATAACTATTACAAATGGAATATCTTGCAAATATAGAAATGGAAGTCGCAAATGAGGATGGGAAAAATTTAAAAAAGGAGACTTATCTAATTTTTATAATATTGATTTCAAGGGCTTCAATAGATTAAGTTTATAGCCTTTCTCCTCCGTATGTAATATTTCGAATTCGTCACCTATATTAGTTAATAATATGACTTTATAATTTGAAGTTTTCATCAATATATCGATGAAAACTTTCAATTATTAATTTATATACCTAGGTAATCCAACACAAAAAATTTCTACTTTCCTGTCAAATCGAAATGTGAGAATATCCTTTAAAACTCTGAATACAATTAGGTAAACATATTCGAAATTCAAAAGGTAATACTACACCCCATAATAAATCAGGTATTCATAAGCTACCTTGTGGTTCATGTCCTATATAGTATATGTTGGCCAAACTAGGCCAGTCAGTTGAGAATAATCAATTGACAATAATTCCAAAAGTTCTGCAAACTTGACAGATACTTCGGAAAATATATACCGAACAGTTATTATTATTATTATTATTATTATTACATATTGATAAGGGCCGAGGGACAGGTCCCTATTATGCCCGAAAATAGAGAAATTACAGAATAATTGACCTACTAGCATGTACATTTGAAAAAGAAATGAAAATAAAATATCTCTACAACAGACCAAAATGAAAAGAAAATACAATATTATAAAATGAGAAAATAACCATTATCTACCCCGATAGAAATTTGTCCAGTCCGTTTTTAAATGTGTTTGTAGATGAAGCCGATACAATGGTTGCGTTGAGATTATTCCAGCTGTCGAAAATCCTATTTGGTAGGAAGTTCTGTCTCGACCTAGCAGAAAAGTTTTCCTTCTTGAGCTTGAACTGATGACCTCTGAGACGTTCGTCGCGATTAACGGTATACATCATGTCGAGATTTCCAAAATTGAATTTTAATATTTTAAATGTGATAATCAGGTCACCACGGTGGCGGCGAAGTTCGAAGGAGGTTAATTGAGCCATAGAAAGTCTTTCTTCGTAAGAGGGTCTTCTCAGTTCAAAGGGCATACGAGTAGCCCTTCTCTGAACGTTTTCCAGAAGAGCCCTATCGCGAGTCAAGTCGGGGTACCACGCTGGACCAGCGTACTCGAGAATTGGTCTCACATAAGTAGTGTAGAGTCTACAGAACGACCGAAAAGAGATTCGCGAGAAACACTTCCGAATAAGATATAACTTCGAGTTCGCACGCTTACAGATCGAAGTAATATGATCGGACCAAGTTAAGGTACTGTTTACGATCACTCCGAGGTCGTTGAAGGAAAACACCGAAAGTAATGGTTGACCATCAACAAGGTACGGTGCGAGTGAGTTGTTCTTTCCTATTCTGAGCACGACACACTTTTCTGAATTTAATGGAAGTAACCACCGAGAGCACCAGGAGTCCAAGTCCTCTTGAAGCGTTAATTGGTTTGTGAGAGGATTGGCGTAAATTTTTGCGTTGTATAAATTTACAACCTTGTAAGCAGACCGAAACTTTATGCAATTTGCAAAAATATGATTTTTGGATTTTTATATTTTTTCAAGTTGCATAATGTGCCGGACCGCGTACAAGAATGCAAATTGGCAAATGCATCAGAATAGATGTTTTCCAAATTTGCAACCAAGTTTCAAAACTTTTGTAATTATTTCGAGACCATATTGCTCGAAAAAATGACCACGAATTAAAAAAATTATAAATAAATATGTTCTGGTCAACGTAAAAGGTTGCAAATTTATACAATTGTTTGGTATATTTTTCCAAAGTATCTGTTAGGTTTGCAGAACTCTAGGAATTTTTCAAGTCAGTTTATCAAAGAAAAACGTTAAGTTTGAAAAACAAAATGCTCCTACCCTTGAATTGGTTGCAAATTTGGTACGTGATATGAAATAATATATTTAATACCATTCCAAGATTGCAGAACTTTTGAAATTTTTTTCACAAGCATACAGCAAAATTCAATGTTATTGCAATTTTAACAATGTTCCGGAATTCGGAAAAGATAGCAATATGAGATTTGTTCCTTTCTCTATATAGCAATCACTTGGCCGAAGTTTAAAAAGTTTTGGAATTGTTGTTAAATTTTCGATTTTCAATGTGTTAACCTGCGCCGGCAGAAGCTTCGGAGTTCGAATATCCGAACATAAAAGAAGTTAAGATAAGGGAAAAAAGCTTCAACATATTCGCACACCTGCTTGAACATAATCATAGATTCAATAACGAATTCGAATTATTACATACAGAAAAGAAAGGCTATAAACTTAACTCATTATAACCCATTGAAATCAACATTAGGAAAAGTTCAAATAATTTATTGAATGACCAATCAGATGTGAATAATTCTTCCTTGTTAAATTTATTTCAGTGAAATATTGAATCTTTTCAACTGTTATGTTTACCCACTTTTTACCCCGAGGCGAAGCTAAAGGGGTTATAGTCTCAAGACAAAAAGTTGGTAACTGGCCCGATTTTAAAAATTCCAACGGATATCGTTAAAACACATATGATTTCATTAGGGAATTTGAATTCCCAATTTTTCCCAACGAAGAATAAAAAATTATAGCGTTTTTTAGATAGGCATTACGACATGCGTGGCGCCAAGGTCTATAGGTACGAAGTCCTACAAAACATGCGTCGAAGTGCTCTGTGTGCCACGGAAACCAAGCGACGTTGATAGCTTAAGCTTGATTCTGCGTCTGTGTCTGCTTCCCATCCATAGAGATATCTTATCAATTTGATTCATAATTTGCAGCAAAATGGGCTGGGATAGGATATTCAAATTCGACAGTCAAACAATGTATTTTTTTGCTAAATTTTCACGGATTTTATTCGTAATATCGACTTATTAATACATTTATTGCAATTTTCCTTCATTTCATTCGTAAAATCGACTTTCATTGTTATTTAATTTATATATTAGGTACATTCAAAAAATAATGCACATGCGCCGAGGGGTTTTATCATTCAGGGTGTCCTTCATTTTATACTTTCATCTACCTGCGAATAGATTACGTTTAGGCTTCCCATCCTCATTTGTATTTCCCATTCCCATATTTGTAAGATATTCCATCTGTAGAGCAAGTTTGAATTACTCATCTGATAAAGCCACTGCATTTGGCGTATCAATTGCTATGTTTATTAAAATATAGTAAAAATCGAAAACCGTTTTATTTATATTATTGTCATGAATTTTCAAGTATTATCGGCCCAATACTTTAGTCTTTTAATAGATAGATCGAAAACTTTATTTACTTTATACAAATACATAGTATTTTAAATCACGTCACAACACATTGAAACTTGAAAAAAAAACAATTAAGTTTAAAATACCTAGTACAAAGTAGCACGATTATTTATGTGAAAAATTCATCAAGGTCACAGTAGCATTTGTCAATAAGAATAAGCTTAAGATTTTCTTTGAATTACTCAAGTGGAAGATCCTCATAGGATTTTTCGAATTTAATAAGATGGTTATAGCATTTTGTTGCAAAATATGAGGGATTTGTTTGAGCGATAGCTAGTCGTTGAAATGGTTCATCCAAATCCATGAAACAACTTCCAGTTTACAGTATTTCCTCTTTCTCATAACAGTTTGCCAAAAAGATATATCGCCAATGTTACTAGGGAGCTTATCTTTATCTTCCTAAATATTTGCACTGACTTGCAAATATGATAATTCGCTATCTCACCAAAGTTTCGTGTGAAAAACACCATATTATTTATAATAGAACGAGATTGCTGAGATTAGTCAAAAGATAAATCATGACTCGTCTAATTGTAACTATTTGAATAATCTAAGTTAATTTAATTATAATTTCAGTTTTTTATCGTGGTATGAGCTTCCGAGTTAATGAAGAAACTGGTCTATGAGAAAAATCATAGTTTTCCGGCAACATTCATATATTGTATCACATTGAAAATCATTTTATAACTAGATACTACTTATTTTTCTCTGGGCTTAATAGGAATGATTATATAAAAATATTCTTCGATTAAGTACATTTTTCTGTGAGAGAATGGTAAATTAAAACCTAGCATTTACTAAATTGAAAGTACCTACACATTCATTGTTCAATAACTATCCCCATAGAAATTTCGTTTTTCTTATTATAGGCCAGTCAGTTTAGATAATCAGTTGACAATAATTCCGAAAGTTTTCAAACTTCAGTGTAGGGTCGGGAAAGTGATAAAAACAAACTATGAAATTTTGCAACCTTTTCCGAAGTCCGGAACATTGTTGAAATTGCAATAACATTGAATTTTGCCTTATGCTTGTAAAAAAATTCCAAAAGTTCTGCAAACTTTGAGTAGTATTAAATATATCATTTCATATAAAATTTGCAGCCAATTCAAGGGTACGGAACATTAAATTCAAAATTAACGTTTTTCTTTGATAAACTGACTTGAAAAATTCCTAGAGTTCTGCAAACCTAACAGATACTTTGGAAAAATATACCAAACAGTTGTATAAATTTGCAACCTTTTACGTTGACCAGAACATATTTATTTATAATTTTTTTAATTCATGGTCATTTTTTCGGGCAAGATGGTCTCGAAATAATTACAAAAGTTTTGAAACTGGTTGCAAATTTAGAAAACATCTATTCTGATGCATTTGCAAATTTGCAATCTTGTACGCGATCCGGAACTTAATGCAATTTGCTAAAATATTAATTGTGGATTTTTATATTTTCACAATACAATAGACCTTAAATAAACTAAACGAATAAATAAATGAAAATTTTTTTATTGAAGAATTTTCCTCGTTCGCGTTATGTTATACTTGAAGTTTCTTCTTTCTCTCAGACACGGGGATTGTTTGTGCAATACAATCTTCCACTGAAAACTTAATGGAAAATATCTATTCAAATTACAGTTATTCGCGTTCGGAAAATTACATTCTCGGGAAATTCTACCGTGTCCCGTATCGCCGTAAAAATCCGCTGAAGACGTCGAGAAGAGGCGGACGGGGGGGTGGAAAACGGAAGTCTCAGACGACTAATTTAAAATAAACGTTTTGTTTTTTCGTCTCTTTTTCCCGTCGCCTTTCGTCGCCGAGTTTAATTCCCGCCGGTGTCCAATTACGGCGACGGAATACAATGTACTTAAATTGGGCGAAAACGCTTTTCCGGACTCGCCAACAAAGCGAAATTAAATTCGACTGCGACACGGGATTTCATCTTGTTTCGAATCGCGTTCGAATGGAGATAGGGCGGAAGGAAGCTTGGTATGGAATTGGGCCGTAGCGGAAACTACGTTGGATTTAGTAAGTATTTCACGGGATTCGTATGGCTTTCGAGCCGTTTCGGTTCTGCCGTCGATTTTTGAATTGTCAAATTCTGCCGAACATACGTAACTTGTACTAAAACATAAAATATATTTCAATAATAGTATATTATTCAACGAGCGGTAATGTAGGTCATAACTCACGCAGATGAAGTTTGCAAGCGAGTGCTGTAATTCATCAAGTGAGTTATGACCATTACCGCAAGTTGAATACTATACTTTATCTACGACTATAACAATAAATACTATATAATATATATATATATATATATATATATATATATATATATATATATATAAATATATATATTATCATATATATATATATATATATATATATATATATATATATAAATATAAATATATATTAATAATTATATAATATATAAATAAATATATATATATATATATATATATATATATATATATATATATATATATATAATATATATATATATATATATATATATATATATATATATATATATATATATATATATATATATATATATATATATACAGTGGGCCCCCGGTAATCCGGCCCCTGTCTAATCCGGCGCCCCCTGTAATCCGACATGCCTATCATTATTGAATGTAAACATGCATAATTTTGCGAAAAAAATGAGGAATATTTTCATACTTCAAAATTTGATTTTTATTCTTAGTTTTTGATTATGCATTTGTTTGTATACAATTATTTCATAATGTGAAATTTAGTTATTATTTTCTGTAAGTTCTATAGCATTAATAAGGTTAATTTTATAATCAAACGTAAGCTGTCTATTGTGGTGTTTAATTTACTAAATTCGACATACATAGGTATGTAGTATATTATGATTTATGTGTCAGATAGAGTCTTATCATTTTGATATGTAATTTGTCGGATTACAATGTACCCTTTTTCAAAAAATTCCGGAATATAGGGGGTCTTAGGCAGTACTCTATAATCCGACAAATTCGATAGTCCGACACGACCCTGCAAAACGTTTGTCGGATTACCACACATATATATATATATATATATATATATATATATATATATATATATATATATATATATATATATATATATATATATAGTTATATATATATATACAATGACCAAAAATTTTTCCAAAATCGTGGTTCAGGATGTCCAAAGCGTTATTCTCGGAAAAAATACTCATAAATATCCTTCACCTCCTTGGTTTTAAAATCATTTATGAAAATTTAAAAAATTTAATTTAAAATCGATAGTCTATGAAAGTATTTGTCGATTGGGAGTGAGAAATTATTAGGTTCTTGTCAGTATAAATCTTCTCTCAGGAAAAGTTACTTATTCATTATTATTCCCAAATCCAGCAGCAAGACAAATTACAGAAGATAATTATTATCTGTTTTACCGGTGAAAACTCTTCGGCGTCCAATCTGCATCCATTGGCACACATACTAGTCTCTGTTCTACAGGTAGTACCAAGGTTTGCTACATAGCAGTAGATGATTTAAATAATCGCATGAATATTTTTAAAATTTGATATCCAAGGCAACGGCACGAGGTTTGCTTGGAACTCATTTTCAGATGATCAAAAATCCTTTCGTTATATCCTCGGTTATATCCTAAATGAAACACCTTCCTCAGGTGGAATGGTTTTCTCGACAGTTTTGAATATCAAAAGAAATTTTAAAAAATTTTTTGTACTAGGAAAAATTCTGAACAACTACTTTAATTGTTCGAAGTATATATCCACAGAATGAGTTCACAGGATTAATTTTTCAAAAGAAAATTACGAATGAGTAAGTACATGGGCCAGTTCACGTCTTTCTATGAGTAAATTCCTGAAATAAATTCCTATTTTCCGCATATTTTCGTCTACAATTTCGTTTCCATGCGGAGGAAAATCTGCCGGCAAAGTTAGACTCGTTACAAACCCCAACGAATTAATTCGAAGTCATTCAAAATCGCGCCATTGAACCGTTAAATACGTCGAGCAAAATACACGCTTCCAGTTGAATAATTTGTAATTTGCAAACAACTCGAGAATTGCATCGCAGTCGGAAAATACGATAATGCGAAGTTTAATTGTGTTGGAAAATATGAATTCCATTTCAATTACTCGAGTCTGGTCGAGGCTCCGCGGCAGCTGGAAATATCTGGAGTTGATTTATTTCAAACTTTATTCTCATGATCCGATGCTTTTGCATGTTCGTATTTGAAATTGAAGCAGGTTAATTTATTTTTGAGCGTTCTAAAGAACTTATGCATGAAAAACAAGTAGCATAAATAGTTATAATGCCACTAGTTGCCCGGCAACACGTTGCTGCTGATCAATTTTTCAATATAAAATGGCGAATGCGCTCCAACATCAACATGTTGGTGCGTTTTACAAAACTAGATAGCTGATTTTCATAATTTTTCACATAAAAACTTTCTCCGTGAAAAAAAACATAGATTCTCCAAGTTTGGCCATGATTGGTGAAACGGTGTTGAAGTTTAGCGATCTCATATATACAAACGTCTATTTTTATACCTATATATATATATATATATATATATATATATATATTTATAATTATATATATATATATATATATATATTATATAAAGGACGCAAACTCGGTCTCTCCGACCGAGAAGAACTACCTGAAATTGGCAAATGTGATTTAGCCGAAACATCGAGCAGACTTCAACGAAGACGAAGCCCATACGCGGATACAAAACCCGGGAAACCAGACGATATATATATATATATATATATATATATATATATATATATATATATATATATATATATATATATATATATATATATATATATATATATATATTTATATCTATATGGTGCTCAGAATTTAGGGGCAACCATTTACTTCCAACCAGTAACTAAATCTTGTGTTATTTCATCACATGTTACATATTCGGTGGCTAGGAACTTTTCAATGAGCAGGTTTCATATTTTAGATGATTTCATAAAAAAATTCAATGGTGCTAAATCTTGTGATCTAGGAGGCCATAAACAATCGAAGTGTTTTACTTTATTTGAACAACCATTTACTTCCAACCAGTAACTAAATCTTGTGTTATTTCACCACATGGTACATATTCGGTTGCTAAGAACGTTTAAATGGGCAGCTTTCATATTTTAAATGACTCCATAAAAAATCCAGTAGTGCCAAATCTTGTGATCTAGGAGGCCATAAACAATCGAAGTGTTTTACTTCATTTGATCAACCATTTACTTCCAACCACTAACTAAATCTTGTGTTATTTCACCACATGTTACATATTCGGTGGCTAAGAACTTCTGAATGGGCAGGTTTCATATTTAAAATGACTCCATAAAAAAACCAATGGTGCTAAATCTTGTGATCTAGGAGGCCATAAACAATCGATTAATTCCAAACAAACACTCATATTGAATATTTTGAATCCGTTTTGTCTGTCCATATCGGAATGGGTACTTCGGTCATACAAGATCCCCAAATCGCGAAATTGACATCGCGATTAGCGTCGCTGTCGAAAAACGTACGCGCGTATTCATCGCGCGTACGATTTTCGGACGAACCGTCGTGGATCGGTTCGACTTTTTCGCCGACACCGATTATCATCGTAAGATCGGCCCGCGGCCTTTTTTTGCGCCGGATGAACATGTAATAATAAGTCCCCCAATTGGTACCGTCGGGCGCGGACGATTTTATAATGCCATATTTTCGCATTGCGCGCACCGCGCCTTTTCAATTTCGTGACTCGAAATCTTATGCGAGATTTCGGCCGCGATATCGCTCCCGGCTCGAGTTACCATTAAAATGTTATATGTTTACTGCGCAAAAAACGGCGAATAAAACGAGAAATTGAAACGCTGAATCGAAAGCGTAAAAACCATTAGGGAAACTTACAGATTTTTATTATGACAGCTTTACGGTTCGCGATAGAGCGTAAAGCATCGTATAATATATATGGTATTATTTCATCTCCGTCTCGGGGATACGTTCCGAGCGTATAAAGATGGCGACAAAAACTGGGACGAATAATATTTGGCGAAATCGATAGAGATATACATGAGGATGGCGTCCGAGAACAATGGATCGGAAAGGGACCAGTTCGACTTATATGGAACTCGTTATTTTTATGTGGTATTTCGTTATTACTGTCTGTCGTTTCGTCCGATTTGTACAGCGATATCGTATTACTTATAGCCGCCAAATATGAAATGTGATTATTAGGCGCGCTCTGCGATATACGGCCTATATTGGGCGAGACAGTCCTGCTTTAATTAATAATTTAATTCACTGTAAAGCGGGACAACTTACTATAATAGTAAGTTGTCCCGCTTTACAGTGAATTGTCCCGCTTAACAGTGGATTGTCCCGCTTTACGGTGAATTGTCCCGCTAAACAGTGAATTGTCCCGCTTTTTCTGTAAATGACGCTCCAAGGGCAGAATTTTCAAATATTCCATGAATTATAACAAAGTGTTTTTCAGCGAGCTTTGAAAAATATAGAATTTCTCGAAGAACAAGATAGTTTTCATTTAAACTTATGTTTATACATAATTCATAATTGTACGGCATGAGGCAGACGCTGATGGGGAACTTCCAGCTATGCGTATAGATTGGTAATTTGATCGAAGGGATATTCAATTCTAAGGATATTTTATATGCAAAATAAAGGTTTCTGTATCAATCTATTTTAGATGAGAATAACTGACGGGAATTGTAGGGCTGCATAGGAGGAACCCACATGGCTAAGATCCAAGTCACTGGGCGTGTCCTGACAAAATGAACAGCAATTCTGAAAGTACCCATAAAAGTGGGATTTTGTATCCTAGGGCTGACCCTAGTTACCTGTCGGTAAAGCACACCAATTTCCGTCTCCTCCTAGAATCTAGAGGCTATGCCCCATCTAACTACACCAGAACCTCCATGATAATGTGTCTTTCTTCACCCGGATGGAGCCTTCTTAGATGGTCATAACTAACAGGGATTGTAGGACAGCATAAGAGGAACATACATGGTTACATAATTGGTTTATTTCACGAATATCCGGACATTACGGAATATTCATTTGTAGTTTGGTCACCATATTATGAAATTCATAGGAATAATATGGAATGCATTCAGCTCAAATTCTTCAAAATGAGCATCTACAGGGACTTAATGGACTATGATTTTTTATATAGTTCCCTATCAATTAAAACTTCAGCCATCAGAAAAAAGAATTTCGAATAAATGTTTATATACAAATTACTCAATAACTTTATTGTGAATATTTATTGTCTAGGTTAAAATGGAATGCTTATAATGAGATTTCATTCCTACAAACTACGGTATGAACAATACTATTGAAAGAGCTATGAAATGGTGAAATTCGATAGAGGTTGATTTATTCCAGGTATCCATTTTCAGCCTGAAGACACATTTTGAGGTAGTTTGAATTATCTTTATGCCAACTGGGTCCGATTTTTGTTATAATTTTTCAATGTAGTCTGGTTTTTTTCTTTTTTGTTGTTATTTGGAGGTTGTTGAATTGTAAATTGGCTTTGCCGTTTGTCATCGTCATTCGTAGAAACTCATGACCAGCTTCAATTAAGCGAAAGATCTTTCACAGGATGCCGAAAAAATTGGAGAAGTTAAAAACAATCTTACAATTTCATAAGCATAGGGGAGTATTTTCTGTAATCTTTCGAAATATCTACATTTGATAAAATTTTACGAGGAACTTAATTAATCTACTTCACAAACTGTAATTCTTTCGAAATCCAACAAACAATAATTTCCAGATCTATATCGCTAGTAATGTAATGTGTAAATTAAAATGTTGGGCATACATACACGGATCGGGTTACCGCCAGCCGGTGAATTTCCATAATAAAAAACGGCAATAAAACTGGGATGGATGAAGGCTGTGTTCCACTTCTTTATCGCGTATTAAAGTTTCATAATAACAGCCAACAAACTGTTGACCATAAATCAAACAAACGGAACGTTGAGAATAGTCAGATGACTCTGATATATACAACTCATATTTGATGTGAATAGATGTTTATTTTTAACCTTGACTATTCGCTGCGAGCTACTTCATCGTGTTTCCTCTTTTTTTTTTCGCTCGAGGCGTTACGTAACATTATATCCGAGAGTTCAAACAGTTGAAGGTTTCGCCAGACGATGACGAACCGAAGCGATCAATTAGGTTTTGAACTTTTAAAATCAATTTTCGTGGTACGTTGAAGACCACCGAAAGACCTTCGTACGTTTAAGTGATATTAAACGGTCGATAGAGTGGGCTTGGTTTTCTAACGAAATTGATTGATTTATCGGTTTTTAAATGATGAGGTCGAAGGAAATTTATTGTCCCTCGCGGTGCATCAGCACATGAGCACAAACCTATTTCACTCGACGTGAATTTTTGCAACGAAGTTCCTTACGGCAGGAAATGGAGGAAATGGGGATTTTGCTGCGCGACAGAACTGAAAAATATGTGAGACTAATGTCCGATTTCACCAACGAGGTTGAAGGAAGTTCCTAACTAAGTAATTCCTACGATAGGAATTACTAATGCCCGCTACACACATAACGATATATCGTTGCGATTTCAAACTGCACAGTTAAATCGAATAGCCCTGGTGTCTCTACACGGCACAGATATCTGCGTCGATATTGTCAGTTGTACACAGAAGCTCGCGCGAGAAACATGTCATCGGCAATAACGGAAGATGATGAAGAAGCACTTGCATTTTTGGGTTTGATGATATGCTTGAAGAAAAAAAATCACGTAATATGTGGTGTAAGGACTGGCTTCTAAAACGGAAGTCATACTCTCATATAAATTTATTAAATGAGTTGAAATTGGCACCAAAAGATTGGCATAACTATTTAAGAATGAACGAGGAGACGTACTTAACCCTCTTGGCTTTAGTCACCCCGCTGATTCAGAAAAGGAACACTGTAATGAGAGAAGCAATAAGTCCTCACGAGAGATTATCTGCAACACTGAGATTTTTAGCTAGAGGTCGCTCATATGAATGCATGAAGTTCTCTACTCTAATATCACCACAGGCTCTCAGTCAAATAATTCCAGAAACTTGTCGTCGTATCCACAAGAAACGATAAAACTGTGCAAACGCAAGTAAGAAAATAAGAATGCAGCGCCAATGTGGTCAGTCGTAGAACTATAAATATTGACATTGGAATGGAATATTTATGTTGTATTTGTTGTGTGTTTATTTGTGTTTTTGAAATATAATTTTACCATAAATATAAACTTTTCAGGCTTCTTTAGTGAGCAAGTGTGTTACTGTGTATGTATTCTCATTGCTATTGAGGCGGTAGGTGATTATCATCATTTGTTTTGTAGCCAAATTGAGAGAAATCTTAGGTTAGATCATGAGATGAATATCTTAATTCTCTGATTGACTCGTTCAATATGTACTCTAGCAGCTGCTATTTTGGAATTCAACAATGGTTCTTCTGTAGTCAACTGTTTTTTGACTTTCAAAAATGGTGGCCTGATCAACTTTATTTTAAATTGTTGACAAATATCATCTATCAAGAAACCTTTGTCCACCATAATAGCATCCTGTGAGCGTTCTAACTTTAAAATTAAGTCACTTTGTTGGAAAATCGTTTTATCAGATGCTCTTCACCCATATGGTTCACTAATATAAGTAATTAAACCTCCAGGAGAAACACCTGTCATGAATTTCACTGTGATATTAGATTTATACTGAGAGTAAAACCTGATCCTGCAGCAAAGGCACTTTGGTTTCTGTATAAAAATTTCTGTACAGTCTAAGATGATTCGAGTATTTTGAAAACTTTCAAAACATTTTGGCATGTTTTTCTGTATTTCAGAATATTCTGGGAATCTTATGACACAACTAAGAATTCTACTCATTCAGGGCCGGCCTACGGCGAAAATTGCAAGTGTGCTAGACTCAAATTTTATGCCCCTGCCGGGGGGTCTGGGAGGTATGGAATTTTTTTAAATTTAAGGTCCAAAAACACAGTTTTTGTGCACTTTTGCGTCTTGTAGAACATTAAATTTATGTATGACAATTTGATTCTTTATTGATATGTTCAGTAATATATATATATATATATATATATATATATATATATATATATATATATATATATATATATATATATATATATATATATATATATATATATATATATATATTTATATATAGTCATGAAACTATCTTGGTCCCAGGTCGAACTTTGCTAATCGTACCCATTTTAATAAGCAGGATTGCAAAGTGAAAAATTGCTAATAATAAAACAAGAACTAACGTAGCTACACTAGTGAAAATAAGAGAATATAACAAAAAAATTTGTGAATGGGAATGTGAGTAGAAATTCGGAAGAAGTTAAGGTAGGTACCATAATTTTCAGAGACTTAAAAATTGAATTATCGAAACAAAGGAAGTACAAAAAACAAAGAGTACCTACTGTGTATTGGAATAATTGTAAAACATGATGGAAAAAATTCCAAAACAAAAACCATATTTAATGTTAATGAAATATAAAGATAAGGAAAATAATGTGAAGAAAAACTAATTATTCAATCGACACATAAAAAAATTGGATAAAGTAAAATAAAACTAATTATTCAAAAAATGGAGACGAGCTTGTTCAATACTTTCATATTACTATGTAACTCATATCTTTAATATTGGAAATGTAATATGAAATTACCACTAACTTCACAAATGAGCGATGGATGAATGCTTCCATATAATTTGGTGTGTACACTTCATAGAAACGAAAAAAAAAGAAGAGCAGGCTTTCATAACGTATCCAGTTTAAAAAATATATTTCCAAATTCAAAGAAAAATGCGCCCTCTAATGTGTAAACAATATTTATTTCCTACCCGGGGGATCAACTTCCCTCCCAATTCGTACCAAAACCAATCACATCCAAGGTATACGAAACAACGTACTCTAATTCTATAAAATTGCGCCCTCTATCGTGTGAACAAGATTGATTTCCTTTTCCGGGAGAACAACCCTCCAACCAATTTATATAGAAATAAATAGCATTCAAGATATCACACGAAACTACCTACTCATAAACTTTCAATCCTATTGCTCCAAAATTACGCCCTTTATCATGTAAACAAGATTTATTTCTTCCCCCAGGGGGTTAACCCTCTAACCAATTCGAACCAAAACCAATCCCGTTCAAGATATCATACAAAACTACCTAGATACAAACTTTCAACAATATTGCTACAAAATTGCGACCTTTATCGTGTAAATAAGATTTATTTTCCCCCCAGGGGGGTCAACCTCCCAATAAATTCGAACCAAAAACAATCTCATCCAAGATATTATGCGAAACTACCTATTTACAAACTGTCAACCCTATTGCTTTAAAATTCCTCTCGTTATATATATATATATATATATATATATATATATATATATATATATATATATATATATATATATATATATATAAGTATATATATATATATATATATATATTATATATATATATATATATATAAGTATATATATATATATATATATATATATATATATATATATATATATATATATATATATATATATATATATATATATATATATATATAAATTTATAATTTTGTTTTTCAAAAATTGGTCAATTTAATGCCCCCCCAAAAGGCTTGAGTGTGCGGCTGCATACTTCGCACACCCCTTAGGCCGGCCCTGCTCATAATGGGTAGCATTTCATAAATATAATTCTTGTGAAATGCCAAATAAAAGAGATAATGTCACATGTAAGGTCACATTTCAATTTTGTCAATACTAAAACAATACGCTGTATGATTGTTAATCTATGCGACCGTTGATCACTGTAAAGAGATTGTACTGCTTTTACTATTGTATCTAATAGTTTTATATTATTGAGACCAGTGAAACTGTTTAGAGCACTATCTGTAGTTATCAGATCACACAAAGTAGAGACTTTAGGAGTATTCCTTTTTCCCTTCTACACAAACACGATATTTATCACCAGCTGGAGGAAAAGCATGGAAATTCACATTTGAACATTTCTTTTCCCAGGAAGAACACTGGAACAATAACGATTCGAACGACTCATAGCTTTCAAAATTATTGCAAATAATAAATATTTGTAAAAAATCACACAAAAACAAACACAAAACAAAGGAGAACGTAAGAACTATGTCAATATTTTTAGTTATTCTGATTGTCACCAGGCGGCGTAGCGCTTATTTTGATTCGCCTATACCTTGTTAAAAACTTGACCTGGAAAGTTTTGTACATATAATTGGTACCACTGTTTAATACTAGAGTGTAAATTTGACTAAGGATAGTAAGAAAAAGAGAAAAAATGGTAGAAATATAATAATTTTATTATATTTCCATGGAAGTAACCCCAAATTTAATGTGCAATTGACAACTAAATAATTTGAGGTTAAGCATTTCCTGAATACTCTAGGCAGACCTAACAAGCTATCCTAACGTTAGGTATTTCGTATCGTCCTTAGGCATTACTTAACTCGTGGTGAAACGCAAATTGCACTTAGGAATTCCTAAATCCGATTTGAGTATTGCCTAACTTTAGGAATTAGTACGATAAGGAGAAAAATATTTTATTAAAATCGAAAAACTGATCGCTATAAATGCTCTAACTGCGCAACCAGCTTTTCCCGGCAAATGTAGAAGCCTGTCTTCGAAACTGTTCCAGGTTTTTCTGAATATGTTACTTTGATCGATGCACTCAAACGTTCTGATATTATCGAATAAAATATCTAATTCGTACTTCTATTTTATTGTAAGTGTTCTGCGGGCTCTGCTGCATCGTAGCAAAAAAATAATGCGCAACTCGCCCGTTCCATCTTTTTCCCATTGAATAAACAGTAAAATCGATGTAAAGATATAATGGCATCGATTTCCATAAATGGTCGAGCTATAATAACGATCTCGTGTGGTAACATTTCATTTCTGGTATGTACATGAGGGTTACACACCCACCCAGTTTATGCGTGAGAGCTTGGGGAACTTATAACCAAACTGATTTAATATATTGTTGATACGACGGTAGCAAGTAGTGCGGCTATTATATCCGCTCAGATTATTCAACTATTCATTTTTATGTAATTCGTATAGGAGATACGAGAGGGCGACAAATGCATGTTTTTATATACTTGGATATATAAGTATATATATATATATATATATATATATATACAGATTGATTTTCTTGAACCATATATGACTATATTGGATCGATATTTTCACAGGTTGTGTGGTTCATTAATAAATACTTTAATTCAGATGTTTCTATTGTAGTATAAATACTGTGTATTATTTTTAATGAGACATTCTAGTTTTTTTTTAGGTGTGTAAGTGTATATAAGTATTTAATTATTTTAAAGGTAAAACGTAACTCTTTTATATTTTAGTGACCAGAACAATAGACGTAGGACATAATTTGAAAAAGGTCGCAGTGACGACTGAAACGTTATTCATACTACAATGGAAACATCTGAATTAAAGTATTTATTAATGAACCACACAACCTGTGAAAATATCGATCCACTCATATATATATATATATATATATATATATATATATATATATATATATATTTTATATATATATATATATATATATATATATATATATATATATATATATATATATATATATATATATATATAATTCATGTATATATAAATGAGCCTGGTCACTCAGTACTACGCCTCAAATTTTCGAATGGAAAATGGTGAAGGTGCCAGGCAAGCTACCAGGCTACGCGTACTGAAAAAAAATCATTTTTAAAGAAACTACACAGCTGATTCTCATAATTATTTCACATAAAAACCTTCCTCATACAACAATACTCTGATTTGCTTAGTTTGGCAATGATCTGTCGAATGGTGTTGGAGTTTTGCGCTCTCGTATAATATATATATATATATATATATATATATATATATATATATATATATATATATATATATATATATATATATATATATATATATATATATATATATATATATATATATATATATATATATATATATATATATATATATATATATATATATATATATATATATATATATATATATATATATATATATATATATATATATATATATATATATATATATATATATATATATATATATATATATATATATATATAATTTAATTTATTAATTGCATTAATATAATACAACTCTAGACATATTTCAAGATCTAGTAATTTTGTCATGAACTTTTTTTTCAAGTAATACATTTGTCTGGTGTTCTAGTACCTACCATCTTAGCTGAAAATTGCTCGAAATGAACGTGATTGCTCGTGATGCAGACGGTATATAATAACAGTATTACCCACTCGAAGCAGCCATAGAATGCACGCTTCGAGCATTCTTTTATTGCTGGAATCTGTGCACTGTAACCTGATTGAACTGTAAAGATAAAGAGCGCAATATCTTTACGTTACGGAGCAGTCGTTCTTGGTCTGCGATATAATAAGACCAAATGCATCATAATGGCGCTGAGATAATGAGATTCGCTGAACTACAAATAACCATCTTCTATGAGCATACAATTCCAATAAATACACTATGATATTATAAATTTGTTTTAGTTGAAAAATACTCAGATATATACACATTGATGTTGAGATAGGTATTCTACCAATTATTTTTTCTGTCTCAGATTACAATGTCAAAAGAAAAAAACGAAGAGTCGACATGCCATTTTGCGGAGGAGTTTCAGTCTCTCAAATTTTGGCTCATCGGGAGAAGATGTCAATGGGGCAACATAATTTCATCAAGGATGGCACTAATAACCAACAGGTAAGATACACGTGTATCATTCAAATGAGTAATTCTCAGTAGTTCCTCATGTTAGAAGCAACCTACGTACCCTATATTTTTCCTAGATATCAGTCTCCTAATAGAAGTTATTGGCATGGAATATTCAATCCATCCCAAACTTCAATACCTATATCGAACTATTCAAAGATGCTAATTAAGTTTCTGATTATTTTTTACGCAGGTTTGGTCTCCTCAGCAACAGCATCAAATGCAGCTATCAAACCGTCTTCAGGGTTATCCAGATAATATGGAACTTCCTAGGTATCCGGGTCAAGATCCTAACGATAATAGATTGGTTCAAGTCAACAGTGGAGAAAATCATATGATGAATCATCCGCAGCAGCAAATGGCTTCAAACATATCACAACATGGTGAACAAGTTCCAGGACAACATCGGCAGATTCTAAACAACAATAATCCAAATATGCATTTGCAACATAGGCATCTAATTGGATCACATGGTCAGATTATCAGTGTACAGAAAGGAAATCCGCCTACTCAACAGAATGGCCAAAATATGTTGAATAATGCCGTGGTTAATAATACTTCCAGCAATATGGCAGCTTTTCATGGTCAAAAGTTCACCCAGTCTGTTACACCGGCGATACATAATCAAGCACAACATCGAATTTTCGTTAATGGGCAACCAAATGAACCTAGTGGTCCTGGGCGGCCACCTCAAATGATGTCAATGAATACAGATAATCAACAAAGACCAGTAGATATACATCAGAGGATTCCACAACATACTCAGCAGTTTTATAATAGCACTCAAGCGCAGCAGTGTTCGCCAATCACTCAGTATGATACAACTAAAAATGTACGCCCGTTCCTTCCTCCTAATAATCAGATGATCAATGGCTACAGACCCATGATGAATCATCAGCCAAATCAGATGGTGCAACAGCAAGTAATGATCAATCAAGGTCATCCAAAAATGCAGTGGCATAACAGATTACCAGGTGCCATTAACCAGGCCAGTCAACAGAATCAAATGACAGTTCCAAACGTTTATGATAGAGTTCCTCCATTGCATCAACATCCTGGATCACCGTTAATGTGGCAAGAAGAAGTGAAGAAGAAAAAAGTCAAATTGGGAAAAGTTTCCAAAAACCGTAGTTATGTCCTTGATGGTCAAACTTCTCAAGCGCCTTGTCCAAATATAGATGTTCGACAAATTCCTAGCGATAATAGTAGATCCGTTATGCTCAACCAGATGCCTTCAGTGAATCCAAGTGCTTCTGGTCCATCATTTATGGAAGATCCTAGTGGATATCTAGCACAACAGACAGCCCTGCTCAATAACACTATTAATCGACAAACAGGTATGTGTATCACTTATTTTGATAGCCTACAAATTTAATCTCTTGTAGGTAGTGAATTCATTTCTCTATTCTTCTGGTTATTACAGTTGAAATAGAAATTGCTTTAGAACTCATATATTTTCAAAATTTTTCTATCATTCATTCATACATGATATATTATCGTCATTGTGACAATCTTTGAATTCAATTGAATTTGATGCTTCTTTAAACTTCAGGAAATCAAACCCACCTCGAAAATCCATAGTATGTAAGCCAAATTGCTCAACTATGCATTTTTCAATGACTGACACTCATTATATTCGAAAGTTAATGTTTTCACCTGAATTTACGATTTTAAAATTAATGTTCATACACAATATTTTCAGTCAAGTGAATTCTCCATTGAATCTCATTTAATTCCAGGTGCTAATCCATGTGGAGGATATATTGGCAGCAGTCCATCGTCTTCTATGCATAATACTCACAACACCAATATTATATCAATTACAAACAGTCAAACTAATGAGGTGCCTTTACCAAGTAATGTAGTTATGCAAATGAAACAAAATTCAAATATACCTCACAGGACTACACAACATAATACCAATATGATAAAGAACCAACAACAATCACAGCAGATTCCCATGAACAATATTATACATGATCAATACAATCAGGTCATAACACAAGGAGTACCTGACAGTAGCGCAGTAAATACAAATGAAGAAAAACAACAACAGCATCATACACAGTGTCAGGGATGCATTGCAGATAGTATGAATGCCAGTCAACAATATATTATCAGAGAACAGATTAACAGCCATGGACAAAAGATTTTACAGTATACTAGACCCAGTAGCCAACCTGGTACGCCTAATTCTTCTGGTGGTATGGAAGATGTAACATCATCTACATTCTTAGATAAACAGAGTGTACAGAATTCGCCAGATAATAGGCCTATTCAAGGAGGCACTGTTAGTACTAGCAACGTTTCACCAGTAGATGGATTACTCTCAGGACCTCCTACTCCGAATCCTCATACACCTTCTTCAATGACACCCAATCCACATACTCCGAATCCCCATACTCCAAACTCCCATACACCACACTCAATAACTCCAACTCCTCAGCCACCAACACCTAACCAACAAATCCAAGTATCTCTTATACCAAATTCTCATCATCAACAAATGCAGGCTCAGTCTCATCCACAACAAATACAAAATCATCCTCACTCACAGCAAATCCATCCGCAACAACTGCAAACTCAACAAATTCCGATTTCCCAGCCCTACATGGTCCAACGAATATGCGATTCTCAAACTGGTCAAAATTATATTGTGTATTCATCTAGTGCGAATAACAATATGCAACAAATACATATGAATCCAATTAAGGAAGGGCAAGGTTATAATTCTGGTTCGCCACCTAAATCTGAATACTATATAAATCCAAATGTTCATCCACATGATCAGTTATCTTCTAGAGGTCCTTTCATATCTAGTGTAGTTACAACAATGGCAAGTGGAAGAACTGTTGGCAGTAATACAATTACATCTGTTTTGGCGGGTCGGGCAAATACTGCAACTGTTTCTATCAATAGCCCTCTGAGTGTGAGTAATTCTTCTCCACCATCTTCCATTCAGTGCCAAAATATTATACAAAGCCAACCAGTTACAGTGAATGTTTCGAAGTCGCCTTTAGAGATGGTACAAAGCGTAGTGAGTAGTATACAAGTTCCTCATTCACAACATCCTACATCTGCATCTAATGCGCAAATGTCACCGACTTTAGTCAAGCAAACTATTCCTCCTGGACATTTTTTGGTATCTTCTGGCGGTCAACTGATTATGGCGAATACAGGAAATTGTCAAACGAATGTTATGCCTCCACCACCACCAAAATTAGTAGCAAATCAAACATCTATGCCACCCATATCAGCATCACCTATGGCAACTAACGTTACAGCAGCTGTAACACAGATGATCCCAGCAGTAGCTCAACAAATGTTAGGGCAGCAAACTGTACTTGTTAATGCTCTTCCCGCTCCTTTTGTTTTACAACCCGGTGTAACTATGACGATGGATGGAGTTACAGTAGGTCAAAATATGCAGATACCTCAACTTATGGCAGGTAATGTTATACAGCAGCAAGTGCAGATAGAAACTAGTGACTCTAGAAGGGGTCAAGGCTTACTGTCTCCAGAAAGTAAGAAGAAGGGCAAGAAAAGAAAGATTCCTTCTCAAACTGTAGCAGGAATGTTACAAATAGCAGCTCAACAAAATCCGGGAATGGTTATGCAACAACAAAGCTTTCCTCAGCAGATTCAAATGGCTCATAGCCCTCAAGGCATAACAGCTGGTCCTGTTATGCAAGCTTTAACAATTGTTCCTAGTAAAAATGGTGGTCCTGCACAAATTGTGATGAATGGCCAGGCTAATCTAGGTACCCAACAATTAATAACAAATTCTCATCAAAGTCCACAACAAATAAATCTTCTTCAACCAGTCAATTTGATCAATGGCGGAACAGGAGTTGTACAAAACTTCCCAACTATTCAACAGTTCATTGTTCCAAATTTAGGTGGTATGGTTATGAATCCAGATGGAACTGCGACAATCTTACAAGATACGTCTAATATTGGAATGCAGTTACAGTTGCAGAATGTCAATGGACAAAATATTCTCACACCTGTACAGAATAGTGGAGTATTTAACCCTTCTCAAAATATCATAGCTGCTGGACCCGCTGGGATGGTGATAAGAGCACAACAACCTACCCAAGGAAAAATAATTCAGCAGCAGCATAGTCCTGGCGCCCAATTTTTATCACCAAACGGCGGGCAGTTTGTCGTGAATGGAAATCAGTTCGGTGGACAATTAAGCCCTCTCGTTGCAAGTGTTAGTCCGTCGCAGCAAGTATCTTTTAGTAGCCCAACACAGCAAATGAGATCCAATTCTTCAATTCAACCTCAACAACAGGAATACATCCAGTGTAATCAGATGGGGCAAACGCTTATGGTCCCGTGTACTCCTGCGAGTAACATGTCGTCATCTAGTTCCAATCAGAACACAACTTACGTACAACAAAATACCACTATTGTTCAGCAACAGACAACAATGGTTTCTAACAATCAGCAACAGCAAAATCAGAATAATATGCATAGGACCACAACAGTGAACGTCGATCATAACTTCTTGATAAGCTCGAACGAAAATAAGCAACAAATGCATTCTGTGTTGGTGAAGGATTGTCCTCAAAATAACCCTGGATATCGCCAATCTGTATCTACTCAAACTGCAACTAATCAGTCCCAGGCTGTAACCACTAACACGTTCTGCCAGACCTCTACAGTTTCTGCAGGAAGTCCCCCAGATACAACAACTCATAGTCCATTAGCTCTAGGCGGACAGAGTCCGCCTACTGTTGATACGACAACCCATTCGGGAAGTACTGATGACGGTCTTTCTCCAGCACCCTCGAACTGTTCCACAAGTTTTGCAGATGTGAATATTCAAGGAAGACATCAATCTATGGTAATTGTTTCTAAAATTAGGAATTCTCCCTATTCTAACTTATGTTATTATACTTTTTTCGAAACTTCCTTACATTTACTCTAGTTAAATTTCCTTCATTAGAAGTTTTTTCATTTGTAGTGTATTGTATTGTATTTATTACCAGTTTTTTATAAAAAATATAGAAAATACATAGCTTAAAGAGTAATATAAATAGTATATCCTCACAGAGGTAATCAAAGTTACCTGTGCGTGAGGCCGGTAATTAAAACTAAACTAAAAAAAAAATAATATAATTAACTCTAAGTAACTTAAAAAACTAGGCTTTAAATATTTTCTAAAAATCTTCTTTAGTTTGTATCACAGTCGTCACCTGATGCACAATTAAATATTATTACGTCTAATATATTCTTTTAGCTGCTTTTTTCTTTTAATTTTATTTTCAATATTTTTTAGTTCATTAGGTAATGCATTAAAGACTAGGATAGCTTTGATATGAGATCTTTTTTTACTTATTTTTAATGTTCTTTTTGGCAATTGTATAGATTTATTTCTAGTTGCACTTGTTGATTTTGAATATAATTCTGATAAAGTTACATAATGATATAGTAGAGATTCAAATGAAAATTGTTGTTCTATTGTGCAAGGTTGATTTTCATATATGAAGTTTTTTTTGTTGATTATTTTTAAAATTCTATTCTGCCTTCTTTGCAGCAAAGAGATTTGCGTGGAATAAGCTCCACCCCAAGCTGTTATACCATAGTTGAGCACACTATTAAATAAAGCGTAATAGACTATCATTAACGTCTTATGTTGCATTATTTTTGATAACTTAAAAAATATAAAAACCAAATATTTTGTTTTGTTTAATATATAGTTAACATGCAAATTCCAACTCAACCTATAGTCTACTATTAGACCCAGATATTTACAACTTTCAACTCTCTTAACTTCTTGATTACTTATTTTAACGTGCAATCTTTCAGGTACACTATCACAATAATTTCCAAAAGTTACAAATACAGTTTTATCAATATTCAACGATAATTTATTTAAAGCAAGCTAATCTGATATTTCTTGTAGTTGAAAGTTCATTTTTTCCTCTACTTTTTTCCAATCTGATTCCTCAGTTATGACTGCTGTATCATCAGCATATGAGACAATCTGGCCCTCAGGCGTATTCACGAGCAGATCATTAACATAGAGTGTATGAATAAGAGTGGTCCCAGGATCGTTCCCTGGGGAACACCCACATTCACCTCCTCAAAGTCACTGTAATTTCCATTTATTCTGACCTGCAGCCTTCCTCTCAAGTAACTAGAAATCAAAGTATAAGCATTTCCTCTGATTCCGTAGTTATATAATTTTTTTAGCAAGATTTCGTGATTTACGGTATCAAAAGCTTTGGCAAGGTCTAAAAAAGTGATAGCTATTGGACTACTTTTATCAAGTTTAAGCAAAATTTTATCGATTATGAAATTTAATGCGTCTTTCGTACTTTTATTTTTTAAAAAGCCATATTGTTTATTAGAAATGATGTTAGATTTATGTATAAAATTTATTAATCTGTTTTGAAAAATTTTTTCAAGGATTTTTGCAAAATTTGAGATCAGTGAAATAGGTCTGTAATTGGAGGGTTTATATTTTTCTTTAGATTTGTGTATTGGTACTATTTCTGCACATTTTAGTTCATTAGGTCATTCACCATTAATAAAGCAAAGGTTAACTATATGAGAGAGAGGCTCAGCAAGAAAGTCAGCTAAAGTTTTGATAATTTTAGTAATCCCATCAATACCACCTTTTTTATTCTTCATTTTCTTAACTATTTTTAGTACTTCATTATGGTTGGTCAAATGTAAAAAAATAGTTTTTTGGTTTATAGGTGGTAAAGTGAGTTTTTTTATGCATAGGTTCTTTAATTTTATTAGCTAAATTCTTTCCAACATTACAAAAATAATTGTTCATAACGTTAGACATTTGTTGAGGGTCCTCTATTTTCAAGTTAGGTTTTTCGTCAATAATATATTTAATCACTTCTTTTTTAGTTTTGTGTTTACCAATTTTGTCGTTAATGATCTCCCATAAACGCCTCGAGTCCCCAGAATTTTTCTCAACTTTACTATGCTCTTATTCATATTTAGCTTTTTTTTTTAATTTTGTCAAGTTCTTTTTCAAATACCTTGTATTCATTTTTGAGAGCCAAGTTTGAAACATCTCTTTTCCACTTTTTATATAGCATTTCCTTTTTTTTACACAGTGTTATCAATTCCTTGGATATCCAAGGGCTTCTAGGGGTATTGTACTTTTGTTTATTTTTTGACCGCTTAGATTTTTGAACACATTTATCAATTAACTTCAAAAGCTCTTTCATGGCTTCAGTAGGGTCATGCACAGTTAAAATTGAAAACCAATTTATTTTTTGGCTTATTTCATCAATTAAGTAATTATGGTTCCGTTATCAGTTTTACTAGTATATTCCTCATATTTCTGAGAACAAATGGCTCTAGATCTGATTGAGTCATATTATTTGCATAAAAGTTTGTATTTGCAATTTAATTATTCATAATATAAATTACATACATATATAATATAAATTTTGCTTGATACGGAGGTTAGACGTTGCACATTATTGACTGTAAGACTCGAACAATATATTTTTTTGAATTGGTACTCCAAGTATTCAAATATTAAAAGAATATTGCTAACTGCATTTAAATTTGAAAAATGGTAATGTATATTAAATCTTTATCTTAGGCAATGGTCCATTGCATATCCAGCAGCGAACCAGATTCAGCTGATTTGAACACCCAAGGCTCAGATAATGAGTGCCTTAGGTCCCAAATGATGGCGAACCAAAAATCCGATTACAGTGAGATAACCAGTGGCCAAATGCATTATCTTAGCAAGAAGTCAACACCAACTCATTTCGCGTATGCAGAATCTTCAACGATGCTATCCGGAATTCAGTACGTGGCAGATCCCAATAAATCTGATGAGCTGGTTGTCAGTTCGAGGCATTCCGAAAAACGTAAAAATAGCGATACTCTTCTAGTGATGGAAACCAGGCATCTACATTTCGAAGATGAGGAAGGTTAGTAAGACCGAATAAATAAAAATAATTTATTTTTACTCGTAGAATTGAGCTTGACATCTAGATTTTCATTGTACTGCGCTGTGTATTGTAAATTAGTTTTGATTATTAATTTTTATTGGGTCGTAGTTTTTTATGTAATGTAAAGTAACTAGTGCCTTGATTATTGCATGTGGTAACAATTGATATTCACATTTTGATGAGAAAAGTTAGTTTTACTAATATTAGAAGTGAAGTAATGTAACTATTAAGTAGCCGCATGATGTTTTCCTGTTTTTGTCTCCAGCTGAGAAAATGTTCAGAAATTTGAATGTGGTTATGTATGATGTCGATATCCAAAGAATTTGTATATATATATATATATATATATATATATATATGTTCAGAAAGATTTCCGCGGTCGGAAGTATTTGAAAAACTTGGTTCTCGGAATGAACCGCGTAAAAGATTTGAAAAATCTCGACGTTTCGGCTCCTCTGAAGTCTCAACCTGCCTACTCTTCAGAGTTAACTGACGGGCCGATCGTCGCGTGGCCGTATTTATAGGGAAAGGGGGCGGGTAGTCCATTGACGTAGTTATTGACGTCGAGATTTTTCAAATCTTTTACGCGGTTCATTCCGAGAACCAAGTTTTTCATATGTATATATATATATATATATATATATATTTTTATATGTGTGTGTGTCTTTTTATCATCATCGGTAGCTCATTCTACCATTTCTAGTATTCATAATACATAATAATTTTTCATATGTGTCAATTATTGTCTATTGTTGGCTAATCGATGTCACAGTGTCATCTGAGCCTCGGGCATTCTCTCGGTCACTTTCTCTCTCTCTGTGGGTTACCAATGTGTGACTCTGGTGGACCATCTTTCTTATGTT
Source organism: Cynegetis impunctata (assembly GCA_030704885.1). Taxonomy (NCBI): domain Eukaryota; kingdom Metazoa; phylum Arthropoda; class Insecta; order Coleoptera; family Coccinellidae; genus Cynegetis; species Cynegetis impunctata. The sequence goes on from JARQZK010002212.1 coordinate 582,261, forward strand.
CTTCTGGCTACGTGGTCAGTACCTTATTATTTAAGGTGTATAACTTTATGAATTACGTTTATCATTTTTTTCCTTTTGTTTATATACCCAGAATATATTGCTACATAAACCTCTCTAAGCGACCAGAATTTCTCCTATGATTATGTTCTTCAGTGTCCAGGTTTTGTACCCTTAGGACATGACTGGAAAAAAAAGGAAACACACGTGTTTCATTCCTCCCTGAAGTATGTGTCAGGGAGGCGGGCAGCTTGAGTTTGGGATTAACTCCTTCAGCCAGATCAGAGGATACCCTTGTATGTACAAGTGCATTAAGGATAGGTGAGAGGGGATATTTATGGAACATAGGAAGTGTGGCTAGGGTTCAGAGGATTAATACAGGCCCAGCATTCGCCTTGTAAGTTTGCAAGCAGTAACTTACATTACCATGAGGAAACCTCTGAAAAAAACTCATGGCAGACCAGTCGGCCCCGGGGTTTGATTGAACCCGAGACCTCCTAAATACTAGCCAGCGTACCTAACGTACTCGACTAACTAGCTTGGTTCACATGACTGGAGAAATATATTATATATACCTATATATATATATATATATATATATATATATATATATATATATATATATATATATATATATATATATATATATATATATATATATATATATATATATATATATATATATATATATATATATATATATATATATATATATATATTTATATATATATATATATATATATATATATATAAATCGCCCTGTTCTTCAGGTGGGAGGGGTAATCTGAATTTGAAGAGAATATGAATCTGTCTATGCTAGTTTGGTTTTGAGGTTTATTCGTAACTAATAAATAGTTAACCAGACCTGTGTATATTTGGGCTAGGTAAAGCATGGTTCATACAGACGCGAATCGCGAATTGCTAATAGGGAATAATGTTCTGATTGGCCAATTTGAAATCAATATGGCGGCCTGTCAAAAATTTTAATATTTGGCGAATTCACAAAATTTAAAATTTGGGGGGCGGGAAAATTGGATTGAGTTCAATATATTCGCGCGAATTGTTGTTAGGACCGACCGTTTTATGGTTAGCACATGCGCATTTTAGCTCATCTTATTGTGTTCAACGTTGAGCGTGAGTTGAGAGGTGAATTGACACGTGTTTTGTTTGTTTTCGTTTTAGAAATTGTTTTGCTCTTGTTTTTTTTTGGATTTTTTATCAAAATCATGTATTGACGTCCTATGAAAATTTCTAAATTTTTTTTCATCTTTGGAACGCATTTCTTGAACTAAATTATGATACGCCCCTTGCTGCATTAATTTAAAAATTTCGCAAGTTCCAACTGACCATATATTTTATTCTGTATTTTTTTAAATAATAAATAAGCAGCGATTTTACGTCTTCGTTGCCACTTGAATAAACTTAAGGAATACGCATCCATTGTTATTGAATACAAACTCTTGATTTCTCTGTATGTCTCGAAATCAACAATAAATATTAATTCTCAAAATAAACAAACAATCAGCTGGCTGAATCGGCCAACTTTGTCAATGTCAAATGGCAGACTATGATGTCATGTCATAAGTCACTTATCGCCAACATTAGCAATCTGGAAAAAAGTAAATATCCCCAAAAATATCGCAAGTATATGAAATAGTCCAAACTGGCGAATTATTTTCGCGATTCGCGTCTGTATGAACCAAGCTTAAGAGTATACCTCGACTACTTCCAATATGGTGTTATTCACTATTACTTGTTCTGAGTCTACCAGTTCGCTGTACATTATTTTAGTCTTTTTCATATTCATCTTAATTTCTATTTAATGTATATTTAGCACTAATATTACTTATTGCAATTCTTCATGGTTTCTAATAATCAGAACAATGTCATCTGCGAATCGTAGATGTATAATGTATTACCTATCTACGCAAAGATCATTGTTGTTCAAGTTTAAGAAGTTGGTGTAGATTCCTGCTAGGAATTCTCATGTTTTTCTTTTTGCATATTTTAGTAGTTCAGCCGTCATTCCTATCATTTCTAGTTGATTTTTTTTCCGTACTTTTGAGAACTAACCTCATTTATTCAATGAAAACTCTTAGAAAGTGTTCGTTTGAAAGTGGTCTGTCATTTTGTATTCCTCTGGGTACCTTTTATAGGTCATTATAGATTTTGGCTGTTCGATCTATAATTTGATCTCTATTGGTTATATATATTTATACATAATTCAAAGTTAAGTTCATACTTCAATTTACATGGTAATTCATTATAATAAGTAGATATATCTTTTATATATTGAAATTCAAGCAGTAAAAAAGTGTTATTTAGATATAATTGTATGAACATTTAGCTGTCCGGTGAGACAAATTGATACGAATGAATGTGAATTGACAGATCGATTGAAATGTATATATTATGAAATAAAATGGTGTGGCTAATTAAGTTGAGAAAAACTTGTACATATAAATCGAAAGAAGGGACAATTTTTTAATGCATCATTCAGAGAACAACGTGCAATCACATCTCGACTAGGCATTTTTTCATCTTCTAATCATCTTCACCGCACTCTCTTCTGGAAAGGCGCTAACTTGCTGATGCGACGCAAATCGTTATATTTGTAAAGCGAAAAATGTTTTCATTCTCAGAGTCTGATCAGAATCCCGAAAAACAAAGGGAAACCGATTTTATGATAGGAGATTTAGTATGGGGTCCAACCAAAGGTTGCCCTGCTTGGCCAGGCAAAATTATCGAGTTAGAAGGTGACAAAGCTACAGTTAAATGGTATGGTAACGAAAAATCGACTACTGTAATTAACAAAACTTTCCTGCAGTCCCTTTCAGAAGGATTAGAGGCCCATCATCGAGCTCGAAAAAAGATCAGAACGTGAGTTATAAGTTTTTGAAATTTTAGCCACATCATAACGCTCCAATGCCGAATTAAATTTTGTTGATGATTTGTTGATTGATGTGATGAATTAGTTAGTATAGGGTGTATTTTTGTTGTATTTTCAGTTAATCTAGTTTCAATACTGTTGTTTAAGTGCTTTGCATTTTAAAAGTACGTGTATTAAGGGTCGTGCCATTAGTTCATGTAGTAGTGGTAGTAATTTATGTCCTGTATTAATAAATATAATTGGTAAAAACTTTTCATTAAAATGAACTAAAACTTTGAAGTTCTAAGATAAATTTTTAAAAGTTGTTTAGAGTAATATTAGCTCTGGTAATTGAGTTCACTTGCCATTCCAACGTTAAAGTGGCAGTAATTTGTTGATGTTAAAATAAAATCCTGTAAGGCATCATAGGTGGTGCTTGAACTGTCTTTTTTATTAATTAGTGTTTCAATACGTCCGTTTTTATAGTTTCTTTTCTCAAAATCACTGTCACAAAAACCTGGTTTTTGAAGATGAGAGTTTAAGTTTTTTATATTGGTTAATATAAATGAATAGTTTCGTCCTCTTAAAAATATTATTAAAATTTATCTCTTAAATTGAAATAAACATAGTATTACTAATAATACATTCTTAAATTAAATAAAGGTGTATCTCAAAAATGATCACTGTTTGAATGAATGAAATAAATCAAGGATTAGATTGTTCGGTTCAAATTAAGTTAATTAATACCAATAATAGTTTTTGCAGTATATTTCTCAATATCATTATTATTAAACCAACAAAATTTAAACTTTATACTCTTATGGGTTAGTTATATATAAATTAAACTTTGCAGGTATGGTCGATATCCATACCTACATTAAATTCTACGTTTAACAGTAAACAAGATGTTTATGGAAATTTTGATTAATATGATGATGAAAATTTAATCAGTATCTAAATGGAAAACTGTTTTTAGCATATATTATGCCAAAAAAAATTTTTTTTATAATTTTTTTTATAGCATTTATCTGGAAGGTTTCAGTATGCATTTGTCTTAATATATAAAATCTGGAGCTCCAAGATCGTGGTGTAATGCTCATAAACTGTATTTTTTATATTTGATATTTTTTATACTGATAGAAATGTTATTCTTTCTTCTATTTGTATCTAAATCAAATGATTATCTTAAATTCCGTTAAACTGATTTTATTCTCTTCACCTCTAGAAGTCGTAAACTAAACTCTCAACTGGAAAATGCAATTCAAGAAGCAATGGCAGAGTTAGATAAGGATTCGAAGATAAGTTCTCCATCCAATACTTCAAAATCCATTTCTAAGAAGCCCGTCGGACTTGGATCACCTGCGAAATCTAATATTGGCAGATTGAGGAGTAGCCAAAAATGAATCGACCCGACTTGTTGCAACTATCATAATCGTGGACCAACATAAAATGTTAGAATTCCACAATTAACTAACATGTGTGTTAGGATCAAAAATTATTGAAGCTTCTATATGTGAAATATATAGATAATATATGTAATAGGCAGATGTATCCACCAGGTAATGATTCCTAGATAACTATATTCGTCACATTTATATATTGGAGATATTTTTCAAATGCGTTTTTTAAAGTGTAGGTATTAAGGCACTGTCTAATAAGTATAAGCCTACATTTATGTATTCGATCTATTTATGTGTAAATATAGAACGGAGCTTTCAGTATCGAAGTACTTAAACATATATGTATACATATATATATATATATATATATATATATATATATATATATATATATATATATATATATATTTATATTTATATATATATATATATATATATATATATATATTATATATATATATATATATATATATATATATATATATATATATATATATATATATATATATATATATATATATATATATATATATATATATATATATATATATATATATATATATATATATAATAATAGTGCTGTCATAAATTGTGGAAGCGGTCCATTATTTCACAAGTTAATTTTTTCTCTCATAGGTAAAGGTCTATTTTTATTATTATTTACCAACACTTCCATACCAGATGGGACGTGATCGAGAATTTTGTTGAAAGTAATACACACTTTTATTAACAGAATCTTTGAAAGTGATTTTCACCCACTTCAAAAGGTCGGATTGATTTGAAACTTCGCACACTTATCAAGGACAGATAAAAATGCAATAATTTAAATAGTTTGTCCCATTATAAATCCGATACCCAGTAGTATCTTTGTGCCAAGTCCGCGTTCAGAATAAATAGTAGTTAAAAAAAACTCGTTTTTGTTACTGAAACCTAACTGAAAATAATTTTCAATAAATTTAAATTAAGAATAGTGTAATCAATAAAAAAATTTCTCCTATTGTAGAAGAGCGTGGGGAGCTTTTTAAGATATTTCCATAATGACTACTTTTACCAATATCTGTCATTAAAATTAATAAAAATTGACTCCAAGCACCCCAAGTTTTTCTACAATAAAAGAAATATTGTTGTTTATTACAGAATTTTTAATTTCAATTTATTGAAAATTATTTTTTACTTTTTAGTTCGGTTATCTACAAAAGCGTTTTTTTCAGTTTTTTAAAAACTATTATTCATTATATCAAAAAATAAAAGCCCAAATTTTTCGAGTTATATTACCAAATTCGTTATATGGAAGGAACACTTTAAGCTTAGTTTACTGAATGAACAGCAAACCAGCAAACGTGTGCAGATCTTCAAAAATGTAAAAAAAATCCTTATATAGACATTTGTCGAACGATCGATTTTTTTTTACTAATCTGATCGGCTGCCCTAGACGAACGTCCCCATAGTAAGGGTTCATGTATGGTGGGGATACTTAACAGGGTGCAAGGTTTCCCCCAATATTTTATTGCCGTGCTTGAGGAAATCCCAAAATCCGCGCTTGGGCTCCCCTATGAGAATTACTCAGTAGAGAATATATTGTACGAGTATATGTCAGCATCAAGTAGTGTGTGCAAACATGTCAAATACAAGACAATAAGTTCATAGTTACCGTTGCATATGTGACATATGAAAGATCAATTCAGTATTGACATATGATATGTCAATACTGAATTGATTTGCTGTGTCATTTCGATTTCTATGTCTGTAGTAGTATCTCTCTGAGAAGTTGCTGTACATTCCTTCTTAATTTAATGCCTCTCAATACACAAATGAAGACAGCATGAATATTACTCGCTTTATCTCCACTTTTAATCTAAATAAATAACGAATTAAATGTTGAAAAATACGAGCACTGGTTTCTCTTACAATCGGTGTACTGTAGTTTGAAGTATTCCATGTGGTAAATTTGATGTAAAGTTAAACTTAATGAAATATGGGCTTTTATACATAAACAATCTTTGCTTTCAACAAAATTATCGATGAGGTCACAATTGGTTTGGTAGTGGGGGTGAACAATAACTTTTTTGGCAAAAGAAATTGAGAACGAACATAAAATTGACCTGTCCGAACTTTACCTCATCTCGTATGATAAAAGTAGTGTTCTTTCGTACTGAACGAAGTGATTTATGTAAATAAAATCAGATAGATCAGTTTAAGCGGTCGTTCTTTCGTTTTCAATCAGTTCCCCCTCCACGACTTAAAAGTGATCGTAAGTAATTATTCTGAACGCAGAATATCTTCTATCAGTTAGATTATATTGGCAAAGTTAACCTCAAAATTTGAAGTTTATATATATTTTAAATTTTCACACAGATATGATGAAAATGAGCGCATTCTTTCGGACATTCAGTGAATGAATGTGCTCTGATTGCAGAATCACTTTCACTTCAATTCTTTAGTTCTTTATTTTATTTGTGTTGATTACATAAAATGCTTACACTCGTCAAAATATTAAATTAGATAAACATACAGCTCAAAGTGCAATTCCTGCCTAAATACAATACATAAAATAAAGTTAAAATTTAAATTAAAATGTCTTAAGATTGAACTAGAAAAATCACATTTAAAACGAATAATTTAAAAACTCCTCTGTGGAATAGAAAACTTTTTTTATTAATATTTGTTTAACCCTATTATAAAATATGTTTGGCTGTAGATCTTTAAGTTCCCGAGGTAAAACATTAAAGAATTTCCTACCCCAAAAACCTGGACCGTCTTGACACCTTCTCAAACGCCAGCAGAGAGGCATTAGGTTATTTTTTGCGCGAGTATTATAACTGTGGACGACTTTGTGAGTTTGGTATGAGGCAATGTTGTTTTATGTGCATTAGATTTTCAAAAATGTATAGAGATGGTAGTGTCAGCACACCCAGCTCGGTGAAAGCTGCCCCGCAGTCATCAATCTGATAACCCTACTTTGCATAGCAAAAAGTCTTCGCGCCTCAGGTGAGTGGCCCCATGCGAGAATGGCATAAGATATGTGGGACTGAAAGATGGCAAAATAGGCAGCTCTCAGTATACCAGGAGAGACACACATCCTAAGGTTTCGGATCACAAAGATGCTCTTGGACAGCTTTTTGGCAACCTCATTTATATGAGGGCCCCATTGTAGCTTTGAATCCAGACTTACCCCCAAAAATGTTGCATCGTCTGCACTGTCATTGGAGTTATTCAGGTTACGCATTGTAAATACTACTCTCTTTGTCTTGTCTTTATTTAGAAGAAGCCTGTTACTGCAAAACCACTGCTCGGCTCTCGCCTGCTCCTCCACGGCACCCAACTGTGAAGCCTCCTGTGTGTTTCCGGTAAAGAGTAGAGTCGTGTCATCAGCAAAGAGTGTATAGCTTGCCATGTCTTCATTGGCCGGAAGGTCATTGACATAAATTAAGAACAAAATGGGACCTAGGATTGATCCCTGTGGTACCCCGACATTTAGCTCTCTCTCTGCTGAAATCACACCATCCACTCTCACAACCTGGCGCCTTTTGTCAAGGTAATATTTCAGAAGCTTGATGCTATCCTGACTAAAATTGTAGGCCTGTACTTTCTCCAGGATGATGCCATGGTCTACGCAGTCAAAGGCCTTGCTGAGGTCGCAGAAGAGAGCAGTACTGTACTGCTTTTCATGAAAAGCCCCCAGTATATTCGAAATTAGATTTAATATACCCATAATCGTGTTTCTCCCCTTTCGGAACCCAAACTGAAGATCCGAGAATATACCATTTACCTCAAAAAAGTTTACCACTCTTAGAACCATACACTTCTCGAGAACTTTAGATATTATTGAAAGTAAAGATATTGGCCTGTAATTTTCCGGGAGATCAGGATCACCTTTTTTTAAATATAGGTACCACAATGGCTTTTTTTAAGATCTGTGGAAAGATATTTTCCCTAAACGAGGCATCGATTAACTTAGTCAGAGGAATGAGGAAAACATTTTTATAGTTTTTAAGATTTTAACATTTAGGCCAAATATGTCGTGTCAATCAGGATAAGTTCAATCAGTTGTATAAGTACGAAAGAACACTAGTAATGAATGGGCTGTTTCCACACTTGAACTCACTGTGTATACATTTATATATATATATATATATATATATATATATATATATATATATATATATATATATATATATATATACATAAAAACATATATACATATATTTACATTGCTCTTAGGAGTGCTATATCCAAAAAAATTGACTTGAAGCTAGTGTTTGGCAGTGAATAAAATGTTGAACTCATTGATGTTATTGGATACAATCTGAAATATTGCTGAACCAGGATTTGTTTTGATACAAGATGATTTGTTTTATTCCTAATCATTGCATATCAGTCCAGTAAGAGGAATAGTTGCAACAGTTTATCTTAGGTGTATATAGAAACTGGTATAGATAAAATTCGTGTAAATAAAATTAAGAGATGGAAGCGCTACTGAAATTTTGAAAGAAAGTGATGTAAAAGATAAAGAAATCACAAGCACTAATTTTCTATTCAGTATATTATTTACACAAAACAAAGAATACAGGTGCTCTCAAAGAGTAAATATTAATTCATTGAGATCTGCAGTGTGATCTTAAATTTTTTTTCGAATTACATTTAATTATTTCAATGAAGACGAACGTTACTCAGTATCTTCCTGAAGTTATCTTCAGTTTGTTTGGTTAATTTAATTTAAGAATTTAATCTCAATATCGTAATATAATTTTACATTGTTTTTCTATTAAATGGAACATATTTCGATGAAATTTCTGAAACAGTTATTTCGATGAAATATCTAAAATCACATGGAACAGATAGTATCAATCATTATTGTCTGTTATTTCAAACAGTTTTTGCTGTTATAATTTTTAATTGACACATTGGGTGTATTTTGATTGAAAGCATATTAATTTATTAATAGTTATACTAGCATGAACTATTTATTATCTACTTTGTTGCAAAATTAATATTTTCCAAATTTCATGCATCTCATTCAGTTCACCTACAAATTTTCAGCAGTATTCTTTTCTATTTTTCTAACATATCTTGAATAACCGAAGTTAAATCGTGTAACATCTATTTTATGTTTGATACTGTCATGAATAAACTTCAATTTGAGGTAGAAGGTTTTCGAGTTTTCATCCACTATACAGGGTCACTCGCGGTGGATGGTAGGTTAGACGTTTACGGAGAACGGGACATGAGATTATTCTGAAAATTTGGTTTCATGGGTAATTTATTTTGCAGCAACTATGAAATTTCAAATGGGACACCCTATATATTATTTCATTTTTTGCTTCTCTACCATTTTCCAATTGTTTTTGTATGATAGTTCCCTATACCTATCTCCAGAGGTTTTCGAGAAATTAAATGGTTTCCTTATTTTTTTGTGCAAAACATAGCTTCAATTAAATGTTCATTACTAAGGTATTCAGATTCGTAAGATGCTGAAATTTTAGGTGTAGTTTACCAAGTTCCGACGTATTAGGAATATTCTAAGGACTTTGTTCTCCGTTATACAGGGTCCTTCAAAATTTGCGATTTTAACGATAAATACAAAAATTGTAAAAAGTGCATTTTTTTAAATGTAATACCCTGTATATTATTGAATATCTCGAAAGAAAATTGAAATTTCTTTCAAATGATATATCATGTTCCTATACCTAAAAAGTCAGGTTTCCGAAATAAAAGCAAGTTTCTATAAAAATCGGATTATTTAGCCATATTTTGTATTAGGTAGCTATGAAATGTCAAGAAAGATGTCATTATGAAAATTTGACAATTAGTCCATCAACAATAAAACGTTCGCGCGTTCATTAACGAGAATTTGATTTGAAAACAATCAAAATGGAAGGCAATAATTATTCTCCTGAAGTTTTGATGAAGTTATTTATTGTACATGGTTAATGTGACCAAATAATAGCAAGAACATGCAGAAAATTCAATAAAATGTATACCTACTGACAACCAATAAACGAGAGAAAAATTGTACGTTTACAAAATAATTTTATCACTTATGTTATATTATTTTACGTAACGCAAATTGTTTTTTATTAGTTTAGTAAATTTCGTTTCGCTTTCAGTACTGACCCCATAAGTGATAAAATTATTTTGTAAACATACAAATTTTCTCTCGTTTATTGGTTGTCAATAGGTATAGATTTTATTGAATTTTCTGCATGTTCTTGCTATTATTTGGTCACATTAACCATGTACAATAAATAACTTCATCAAAACTTCAGGAGAATAATTATTGCCTTCCATTTTGATTGTTTTCAAATCAAATTCTCGTTAATGAACGCGCGAACGTTTTATTGTTGATGGACTAATTGTCAAATTTTCATAATGACATCTTTCTTGACATTTCATAGCTACCTAATACAAAATATGGCTAAATAATCCAATTTTTATAGAAACTTGCTTTTATTTCGGAAACCTGACTTTTTAGGTATAGGAACATGATATATCATTTGAAAGAAATTTCAATTTTCTTTCGAAATATTCAATAATATACAGGGTATTACAAAAAAAAGTAAATGAAATAATATATAGGGTCTCATTTGAAATTTCATAGTTGCTGCTACTTTTTAGTATAAGCTGCAACGCCGCAGCGTCAATATTATTTTAGATCGATAGAGCAAAATCAATTTCCTATGAAACCAAATTTTCAGAATAATCTCATGTCCCGTTCTCCGTAAACGTCTAACCTACCATCCACCGTGAGTGACCTGTATATATATATGCTAACAGATAAACTGTATCTTTTCAATAAGTCAAGGCAAACCTATGTAATATCATACTACTGTTCAAAAGAAACAGGTTCACAAATATAAAAGGGGTCATCTATAAATTAAGTCACAGGTTATTTTTGGTGGAGGAAGGGGTCAACATCGAGTGATAAGGCGGGCAAGTCATAAGCTTCTTGATGTCACATGTATAAATCCAAAGTATTAAAACTCAGACTCAACAAAAATATGCAAAATATGAGACTTCACAATAGGGGCTGTGGGTCACACAAATGTGACCACCTGTTACAAGAGTCCTCTAAAAATTATTTAATTCCTGCGCCGTCATTTGGAATGGCCCCTAAACTTCAATGTATGCAGTGTAGCCTTCTACTATTTTTCCCCACACTCTTGTAGTTCAGTTCTCAGTATTTCGAAGCTTATGAGAAACCAATAATAGAGCTATAAATGAAAAGCACAATATATTCACAGGTGAAAGCATTTTGGAAGAAAACCCTGAAATCTGTATATGTTTATGTACATAGACAGCTGCAAGTGTATATTTTATCACATTCTTTTCCCATTAGTAGATTGTGATATAATATTATCAGATTTTCATTTTTCTAGTCAGTGATTTCAAAGGAAGACATAATGAACGACAATAATCATAAAAATTTGATTTCTTATGATGAGTTATTTCGGTACTGTGATAAAAAATAATTTACCATCGTTACTAAATTTCATTAGTTTCAGTACCCAAAAATATTTTCATCTAAATTGTTTTCCGTTCATTTGGGAGGTAATTTTATTTGCCATTATTGTCGATGTTGTACAAAGTATAAATGTCTATTATATATTTCGAAATTTTGAATTTGGACTCTGTGGCAAGCGTCTCCAGAATTATTGTAATTTTTTTTTTATATATTTGTACAAAGGAAATTCGTTGGTTCAAAATCATATAGTCAAAAGTTGAAGATTATTAATATATTTATTATATATTATTTTATATTTTTATACCTTGTACAGCAGTTTTTTTGTATAATTGTTCATTACCTTGCCATTTTATTACTGTAATTCGAATTAGGTTATGAGCCATATGCATTATTAGGTTTGTAAAATATCAAACTTTCTCTGTCGAATACGATAAGAGGAAGTGAAGTTGTATAGTTTTTATCTGCATTTTATCTTTGCTAATTAGATATAAGTAAATCCATAATCAAATTATGCTTACAATAGGTAGTTCATTCATGTGAAATGTGTATATTATATTTTTGTATATGTATTTATTGTTTATAGAATTTTTTGTTTTCCTAGGCATATAAGACATATTTATTCGTTTTAAGGAGATTCAGAAGAGACTTTCATGTCTGGTTATTTTGTTATGGTTCGTTTCTTTTTCCAATCTTCTGACAAAATAGAACGTGTTGGAAAATATCAGGTTGAATAAAAAAATTAATTAGTCGAACCTAAAGTTCATACAAATTACTAGAATTCGTGTATGAGTTGAAACAGTTTCATTTTTAGAAATATTTAAATTGAATACGTACAAGTTTTCAATAAAGCATCACATTAATGTTAATTTTAAGTTGGAAATAAAAGAATAGGACCCCCTCCACGAGTCATTGAATTTTGAATGACATTTATCCAGACATTATTGGTGCGGATATTCTTTCATTTAATATAATTTTTGAATGAATATGGAAGGTTTTTATATTAACAATATTTAATTCGTTACTCAAATTTCACATCATATTACTTCAATATGGGTTGCTGAAGTGTTTTTTATCTGTCAATATTATACAATTGATCTAAATCTGACACTGAACCAATCAACAAAATAGGTGATAATATTGTAAATCAAAAAGTTAAAACTTAATTTTATTCAGTTTATTAACTGATTAATCGAATGAAAGTAATTTCAGTTTTTTCTTGAAATAATGCAGATTACTTATTAGCTGGTTCTGTTGCATGAATTACTGAAGTAGACATCAGTACATTCTTATAAATGTGAGTGTTTCGAGATTTTTAAACAGTTTCAAATCATTCAACTAATTTCATTAATAGACAAAAAATTGGTATTTTAAGGCAACATCTGGGTGAATAAAACAGCACTTTTATTTTAATTCTGCAAAAGTTAAATTTTATTCACTTCAGTACTTCGAAAAATGGACGCAAAAAATAATATGAATATATTTAATAAAATAAACTATGATACATATTGATATTTTAACATTTTTAAAATATTTCTGAATTTTTTTCCCTCCATCAGCTCATGATGTCCTCAATTGGGGACATGTCATAGTGCCCAAACGGAGCATTTTCAAAATCTGAATTTAACATCAAAAATTTTCTAAAAATCATAAGTTGCATTTCAGTAAATTTCAGATTTTTCGCTCCAATAGTTTTAATTCGTGACCGAGAGGATTAATAGACAAAAAATTGGTATTTTCTAAATTTCCATTTGTCAAACTTTCTCTTGTGAAATCTATGAAAACAGCATAATTAAAATTCAATTAGCTTAGTAAATTCAAAATCGGAACGTTTTTAATAAGATTACAATATTCGTTATGAAAAATTTTAAATAATAGTTGATTACGACTTTCTATATTCACTCAAACGTGTAAAATTTGTATGTATATATTTTAATAGGTACCTGTTCTGTGTTACAGATATGGATAGTATAACCAGTGTCATTAAATATTGTGTTACTAGAGCATGTTCTTTTTCAAAATTTTGCTCTATAAATACAATATCGTGCTATAAACCAGTGTTAGAGCTGTTGGTCACTTGATTGAAGCGAGTGCGTCAGCTGAATATATCTATTTCTGTAAATATAATCTATTGATACTTTACTGTTTGGCCTGCTATGTTGTGGTTGAACATTTCCAGCCTAATAAATACCTACTGAATTAGAAAAGATTCGCTTATTAATTTAAACCTTCCCGTAAGATCAAATCTTTGAAGTATCGATTTGAGACAATCGATTTTTTTCTGAAACTTATATTTGAAAACAAGAGAAATATTGTTATCTCTCCAATTGTTTAATTGTTGCCAATTTGGATATATTTTTATCATTTATCATGTTATGTGATCAAAAATTTAATGTATGTATTTGTGACTCCAGTTATTGGGTGAAACGGCTCAAAAGGCTAGAAATTTGTAAACTGTTCTTCGTTACGTCAATATTTCGGTCCAAACATTGGAACTCTCTTCAGGACTACTATAAAATACAACACATCACCATCTACTAATAATATGGGACCCTGACAACATATATAAACTAAGATTGTCAATAATAGGCTAAACATTTCTTTCTAAATATCGCTACCATAACTTTAAGTGGTAATTACTCCCAAAATAACCAAATTAGTCAATTAACTTCAAGCATACAATTATATTATATATATATATATATATATATATATATATATATATATATATATATATATAGTATATATATATATATATATATATATATATATATATATATATATATATATGTTCAGAAAGATTTCCGCGGTCGGAAGTATTTGAAAAACTGGGTTCACGGAATGAACCGCGTAAAAGATTTGAAAAATCTCGACCGTTCGGCTCCTTTTGCGAAGCCATCTTCAGGAGAATTAGAAGGGGAATAATTCAGAATCGTGGCCTCAATCTGCCTACTCCACGATTCGAATTAGGAGGAATCGGAAACAATACGATTGCGTGGTCTCAACCTGCCTACTCCACTAACCGTTCTCCTTCCTGTCAACTCTGAAGTCTCAACCAGCCTACTCTTCAGAGTCAACTGACGGGCCGATCGTCGCGTGGCCGTATTTATAGGGGAGGGGGGCGGGTACTCACGCTCATTCAGTGCGGGATGCGCTCTGATTGGGTGTGACATGTCGACAACTGAGAAGTGGTTTACATGCTGATGTGAGACTGTGACTGTCATCTCTTACGACAAAGGAGTAACAGATAAAATCGCAAGATCTCTCAGTGATTTCTTTAGCATCCTTGTAAATTGAAAATTCAATGAAACCAAAAAGAGACAAACATATTCACAAATAGGATTTAGCCTGGGAGAGAATGAGATAGAATACAAGTGTTTCTTATAATCTTCGTTCTTTTTTCGTGGTCGCCCCAATATTTGTGTGTTATGTGTGGCTTCGTATTGCCGCACCGAACCAGGAGAAATGGCGTCGGTAATGGTTAATACTTGCTTCGGTCCAAGCCAAGTAGTTTCACTTCTGCCGTGTGTGAATTACACACGCACACTTTTTTTTGTGCTGGTTATTTCAATGTTATTAATCTATTTTATAACAAATTAGGAACCTAATTGAAAAATTTTGTTTTCGTCAACTTTAGGTGCACAGATTTCTTTTTCGAAAGTATCTAATGATACTGCAACAAAAAATTAAACAAAACACAAATCAACACTTAAACTACTCCCTACTCAGTAAGTACTCAATTATGAAACCTATTTGAGGGAAAAAGTATTATTTACCTTCCTAGGGAGGTAAGTAATTATTTACCTCCTTATAGAGCAAGAGGTCGCCTACACCCTAAAACCGGGTACGGCACCGCTAGAAGAAGAAGAAATAGCAAGATCCCAGAGCCGCCAGACGTTACTTATTTCATCAGCATTAATATTTGTGGGATGAAGTAGTGCTCGAGTGTACTTTCAGTGTATGGATACCTGCTACCTGGAGCCTACGATCAATTTCAAGATACCAGATGCTAAAGATGGAAAAAAAACTCAACAGACTTTTCTTATTTTCTCAGTCTTGAATTTTATATATGATACTCAGGTAACTATCTCAATACCTCCTGCAAGCAGCCAGACCGATCGTATGGGCCAAACATCCTGCCAGACACAAATTAACCCTCTCGCTCACCTTGTCCTCAATTGAGGACACAACCTACTTTGGATTTTTTCCTATGAAGTGCCGCTTGCTCTTACTTCTCTGTCGCATTGTTCTCAGTTGTGGACATCATATACTTCCAAATGAATATATGTGCTGCCATCTACA
>JARQZK010002213.1:0-177500 GCA_030704885.1 Cynegetis impunctata
GAGGAAGTGAAATTTAATAATTGGAAAGGAGTAATGCATGGCGACGCAATATATATTTATTATACTTAACTAAACATATTTTGCTATATTCTCGATATCTCCGTTTCAATTTTTCACAGCTTTTCTCATAAAAATTCGTCAGTAGAACGAAAAAAGTTGAATAAATCAAACCCAAAAGTCGGTTATCCAGGCTTATTCATGTCACGAACATCCGCTAAATCACTAACCCCTTCCAGGGATGAACAAACAAGATTCTTATCGACAATTCCGACGTTGACCTATATACATATATATATATATCGATATTTTCACTGCACTTTATATTCACGTTGAAAAATAAATACAAAAAATGGTTTTGGCAATTCAGTTCATCTACCATGTTCCAAACAGGGGCATATCTTCAACACTAAAGAAAAATTGATTTCTGAAATTAATATGGAATCTGTTTCATACACAAGAACCCATTTGATACTCGACTTTTTGTTAACAAGGTTGTCATCATCAGTATTCGATGTTTGTCAGAATAACACTAAATTTCGCCTATACAATTCAGATGATAGCTCTTAGTAATTTTTGCTAACTTCACTGAAAAGCAACGAGAAATAATGAAGCTCTACTAGAACTTCGTTAGTCGTAGTGTGTCGAAGGAAAGCAGTCAGGTGCAGGAGTATTTTTCCCATTCGCTTTAGACCTTCTAGAGCACGATTTTCGAAAAAATTTTCATGACTTTCTTTTAGTGAGGAGGAACCTTCTTTCAAAGACACCGCCTCTGAAGGATGATGGTCGGTAGTGTGGGATTTCCATCCATTAAAAAACTTGACTCTGAAGAGTAGGCAGATTGAGACTTCAGAGTTGACAGGAAGCAATACGGTTAGTGGAGTAGGCAGGTTGAGACCACGCAATCGTATTGTTTCCGATTCCTCCTAAATTCGATTCGTGGAGTAGGCAGATTGAGGCCACGAGTCTGAATTATTTCCCTTCTAATTCTCCTGAAGATGGCTTCGCAAAAGGAGCCGAAACGTCGAGATTTTTCAAATCTTTTACGCGGTTCATTCCGTGAACCAAGTTTTTCATATATATATATATATATATATATATATATATATATATATATATATATATATATATTTTCCCGCAGTATATATTGAAATTTACAGCGGCTTTCATAGAGTCGAATGAGCTGAAATTTGTTACCTGGGATTGTTTCAGTTTCAGAACGAAAGTATTCAAATTTGAATAAAGTATAAACTCTAAAATAAAAACACTTGGCTTATGTTTCACAATATAAAAAAATATTTAGGTACTGTATTTAGCAGTAGCGAAAAGTCGACATGTTTCGAGTTATGAACTCATTATCAAGACTGACTACAGGAGAGTACCTATTGCATCGTAATTTATGAAACAGACAAAAGCAAAGGTGATACCTGAAAATCAATTTGTTCGTTTACAAGAGGTAATTGACTATTATGGGCGGAACTTATTTCGAGAATTTCGAGAAGGTCAAGGCGTTTACCCTTGTTACCTGAATGTAACAATTTGGTTTTGTTGAAATACAGGAAGTGATTGAATTTTATACAATGTTCAGAGAAGCCAGTGGTATTTTTGTTTTGTAAAATTGACTTTTTATGTTCTTCAACACGAATATTTATATTCCTTCCTGTCTGTCCAATATAGAAAGCAGGACATTCGTCGCAAAATATTTTGTAAATTCCACTGTTTTCACCGATGTTAGATTTTTCTTTATTATTGACCAAGAATGACTTCAAGTTTCTTTTATTTGTACAAATTGTTTTAACGTTATTTTTCGATAGTCTGTTACAAATTTTGCTACTCAAATTAGGCACATAATTTATTGGGAAGTATTTTTGTTCTTTATTAATAGTTTGTGTGGGGTATATTGAATGCAACAGATACTTTATTCGTTTTTTCCCAATGAGCTTGTCGATAAGACTTTCATTGTAACCGTTATTGATGGCTAATAATTTAATTGTATTAACTTCAGTTTGAAAATTTGTTTCCGATAATGGAATCGTGAACAACCTATGTATGAACGAATGAAAAGCACTGAGTTTTATTTTAATGTGTTGGTTACTGTCGCTGTGAATTAAAGTATCTGTGAAGGTTGGTTTTCTATAAATGTTGAAAGTAAGAGAATTCAAATTCCTAGCAATCTGAACGTCTAAGAAATTCAAGGTACCGTTTTCGTTTTCTACTTCTTTTGTAAATTGAATCGAGTTGTAGAAAGTATTTATATATTTAAGGAAATTATCTAACTGCCTATCTGTACCGGTCCAAATAAAAAAAATATCATCTACATAACGCCTCCATAATAAAACGCTAGTAATTAAATTATTATCAGCATTGAAAATTTTTTCTTCTAAGTTATTCATGAAAATTTCACTCAACAAATGCGATAACGGTGATCCCATAGGCAATCCGTCTTCTTGTTTGTATATTATATTATTGAATTTGAAATAACTCTGTTTCAAACATAAGTTTAAGGCAGACATTGTTCCGTTGACTGCTTGAGTTGTTAAATTTGGGTTCATCTCTAAATATCGCTTAACAATATTTTTAACTTCTTGAGTTGGCGTGGAAGGAAATAAGTTGATAACGTCAAAAGTTAAAAATATTGTTAAGCGATATCTAGAGATGAACCCAAATTTAACAACTCAAGCAGTCAACGAATAAATTACGATGCAATACTCTCCTGTAGTCAGTCTTGATAATGAGTTCATAACTCGAAACATGTCGACTTTTCGCTACTGCTAAATACACTACCTAATAATTTTTTTATATTGTGAAACATAAGCCAAGTGTTTTTATTTTAAAGTTTATACTTTATTCTTTATGATGTTTCACCTAGTGATGTGCGAGAATTCCATCTCAGTTATTCAAATTTGGGTGAATTTCTGCAACGCCGCCATTTTTACGTAGATACTTATGTCTAATTTTTATAAAAATATCCTTCCCGGTACATATTGACACCTCCAGCGGTTCGCACCACACCAAATGAGCTAAAATTTTCTACCTAGAATTTTTTTCGTTGCAACACGAAACTATCAAAATTTGGTTAAATTTTTCCAACCACCACTATTTTTACATAGATAGTTCTTGTTTTATCATGATTTTTGAAAAATTGTCGAACTCCACAGCTTCTGCAGATTGAGTTAAAAGTTGAAGTTTAAACTAAATGTACGTAACATTTAGTTCATGTTGACTTAAGATCCTTTTCAGGATTCAACTCTTCTTCTCAACGGCGCTGCATTTCGTGATGATTATTCCGTTCAAACTGCATCTCGATCTGTTTCGCTGCACTTCGCGAATTTTTTTTTATGATAGTGATTGAAACTTGGTATGTGGATTGAGTTGATGGAGGTGCGTTTCTTCGTTGGTTCAACCACGACGCACTTCGAGCATTTTTCTTATAGTATTTCACCTTTGTTCTACTTCGAAAAATCAGATGTATCAGACATTAGAAAAAATTCGAAAATTCTTTGTCTAGAAGCTCTAATACAAATATCACTCCTGCACCTAGTTTTTGACTTTCGATACGCTGCAAAAGTCTATTATTTCCGGAGAAAATAAAACCAGATCTCATTTTCGATACTGTTTTCACTCACTGTCATATCATCGACAATAATCTCAAACTTTCACAGCATGTGCATGTCTTAGCTAAAAAATTATCATCGACCTGTTTCGCCATTAAATCCATTCCAAGTGAATTAGATACGGCATCTACAAAAACTGCCTATTTTGCATTGTTCGAATCTCATCTTTGTTATGGTCTTCCCTTCTGGGGTTCATCTAATTCTTCACAACTTGACGCCATTCTCAAATTGCAGAAGAGAGAAATTCGTTAAATGTTTATACTGAATAATAGCCCACTATGCAAATAATTGTTACAGTCACGTTAATTTAACATCACATTGTGCTAATGTTCTTCCCTTTTTTCCCCTTGTTTTTATCACATGCACATCTTCACAACCGCTTATGCCCAGCTTAGGGCTGTTAACTTTTGTGATGTTACAACTGAACTTCTCAGCGATGTTAAAGCGCTGCCTTTTTACATTACTGTGATGTTACTAGAACTTCCTCAACAGGAAGTCTTTATAATGAACTAAAAGCAACATTTCTGTTACATTCAGAAATGCCTTTTAACATCTAGTACAGTAAAGATTTCAAAAGTTGCATTTTTAGGTCACCTTTTGGTGTATGTCTTTTTTGGAGGTAATCACAGTATTATGATTTTGAGTGCTCATTCCACCCCTAGTGGATATTTTAGAAACTCATAAATATTTTCTAGCGATTTTTCTTTCCAAAAGATAATGTTTTTTATTTGTACCAATATTCTTTTCTGAGATGTGGCCTACAGCCGTTCTTAGTTGTTTACCCTGTACATTTAAAATAAAAAAGCAATAGAAGATTTAAATAGTATATTAACTATTAATACATAGTTGAAACTGAACAGTGAAAATAAAAATAAAACAAATCCAGCCTTAAAATAAATATCTTGTCCAGAAAAAGAAATCCAACCTAAAAACAAATATCCTGTCCGGGAATCCAACCTAAAAAAATATAATAGTATAAGCATATTACATAACAAGTGTGGAAAGTGATATATGACACATCTTAACAAAAATTAAATTTGTGTGCAACTGTATATATATCAAGCTGTAGTTGCTATAACCTAACACGATTTAAAACTGAATTGATAAAGATTACTGATACCTTATAGCTGGTTTACAGAATTTTTATTAGAATAATTTTTTAATATTAAAACTATAAAAATTTCAAACTATCAAAACTTTACGAAACGTTACGGTATATCAACGGTATATCCCTCCACCCGGAATTTCAATGTTGAATAGCAGATTAAAGTATTAAAATGAATATAATTAAATTTTAGTAATTATGATTTTGGAATAAGTACTTACCGATAACTGTTGTTCGTCCATTATAACAAGAAAATGCTTTTACTGAAATAAAACCGCGAAACTGAAAACGACGCTGCCACCACTTCTAACCTACTTGCACGCCACGATCCGCCATATATCATGCTTGTCATTGTTTTTTTCGTCTTCTGTTTTCTTCTTTTTTATAATTTTATGAATACATCATTCAAACAGCTCACCCAGTCGCAGGAAGTTACTAAAGAGTAGTTCGAAAGTTGTAAAAGTAACTACAAAATGTGATCATCTCAGAAACATGTTAATTTGTAATATTGCAGTAATGTTCTGTATGTAACATTAGTGAGACCTATACAAATTAACATCGTATGGATGTTTCCTCAAAGAAGTTGCTGAAAAGAAGTTCATAGGATGTGTATATCACTGCGAATTCAAGTAGTATTGTGTACATCTAAAATATGTTTTAATTACATAACATGGATGTTAATGAAGTTGGTTATAAAATTTAAACATTTAGGAGATATCTTTTTAACGTTTCAAATAAACATCACGAAAAGTCTCTAAAAAGAACATCACAAAATAGACTTATGATGTTTCTTGTTCAGTGGGAAGGCTCATTGCTAACCTTACTTCAAGAAATATAGAAGTTTGACGCTTTCTTCTCTATATTTATTTGAATCTGTGTGATGATTCATAAGTATTTTCATACCGTATCCTTGGTGTCACAGCACGGGTATTCCACCAGATCTTCGGGACATCATGTTCACCTCCCTTTTCCTTCCTCCGAATTAACAAAAAAGTCACATTTACAATGCCAAGAAAATTTACAATCACCTTCCAAAGAATTAAAATCTATAACTTCCTTGACCAATTTTCGGAAAGAAACGAAATCTTATTTTCTTGATTGACCTTATTACTCTATAGAGGACTACTATACTGAGCATTGGATTGATCGATATGACCAAATAGAATAACACAGGCATCAGCTTCGATTGAGGAGGATTCATTGTGAAGTTTGTATGTACTTTTTATGGAAATGTGGTGTGATTTTTATTTTTAGGTATTAAATTGTTTAGTTTGTATATTTTTTGATTGATGTGTGTTTATTTTTATGTTTTACATTATTAAGTTACTATTTTGTCGCTTTGTCAATAAAATGTATAATTTTAAGACTGTTTGAAATGTCGATAGTTTTAGGATTTCGGTTATTTTGTACATTCCCTCGGTTTCTTGAAGTATCAGACGAATAGTTCTGATGTCTTATCGCCGTAAATCCAATACCACATATTCAAAAGAAATCAATCGATGGTACAACGAGTGAAGGCCTCACATCGTATTATTGTTGTCTGCTCAGGGTCATGCAAGATGGATGAAATGTACATTTCAGATGTTGAACACGTTAGAGCTACTTTTTTGAAACAGGGATCTATTCGCGTATAATGTGGTAAAAGATTCATCAAAGTATCTTATATTCAACTATTATTGACCTATGAGATATACAGTATTGTGCAAAATCAAGTAAACAAAATAAATTCGAAAGTTCAGGAGTTTATATGTTGATTTGTCCTGTATGTGAAGGAGTGTATATAGGTCAGACTGGTCGATAGTTCAAGACAATATTTAAAGAACACCAACAATTTTTTTTGAAAAATAAAACGGATTCAACGTTTTCAAATCATTGCCGTGAAAACCACCACTCATTTCGACAAATAGATACCTTCCAAATTATGCACAAATTACCCATTTTAATAGAGATGGATGACCGTACTAGAGTTGCCCTAGGTCAAATAAATCTTCTGCACGGTATTATATTCAATAAATACAGGACAGTACTGCTGTACAAAAAAAAACTATTTTCGAAGTTACAAGCATGTAATAACTTCTATAGGCTCTAATTCAATTATTTCAAAAACATTTCTGCAATTTGATATATTATATTGTCATTGTCATAATCTAATAAGTATCCCCATTTTTTTCTGACATACAATTCAAAAAACTGTATTCCTAGGTACCAGATGAAAATATCGATTTAGATCAATTCCTCAATAAAAGTTCAAATTTCTAGAGTGAAATTAACATTCGCGTGCATCAGAAAAGAAATGATTATAATGAAAATAAAAAGAACTAGAAACAGCATAGCGAAAATAAAAGTCATGAAACGTTTTAATGTTGAATGTATCTGAAAATAACTCTTTTTAATATACCCATATACTAGCATAAAATAACTAAATCAATAATATATAATTATGTTTATTTTTCACATGTATATCATATGTTTATTTCACCTTGGATACGGATGCTATAAACACACTTTATGCCCTAGGGCGTAATTAGCGGGCGTTATGGATCATAACGCCCGCTCATTGTACGAGGAGAAATGAAGCAACTTTCATTGATTAAATACTTCATAATCCTTGTCGTATACGACTATGGATTTCTCCGGCAATGAATTATTCGCAGCTTTGGCTGCATTTTCTATGATATTCTTGGGTGAATTCATTTTCATTTCCATTATTTCTATAAGACTACACAAAGAAAGTAGCAATGACATTCACTAAATATGATGACAAAAATATTCACGAACGTCAAAATATCAACAAATGACATGCCTACTATGAGGAGGAAAGTATAGGAGCAATGAACCGATTTTAAAATTGATTATTCATTATAATAATAGTATATTATATTATAAGGATTAAAAGTGCATATTTTTTTTACGAGCAATATTTGCAGTTGCGAGGCGGAGCGCAGCGCAGCCGAGCGAATGCAAAATTGCGAGTAAAAATAAGCAATTTAGTTTTATTCAAAAATCGTTAATAATTTGGTAATAAATTTGAACACCTATTAATTATAACAGCGATAGCAAGTCAGTAGTCATGGATATCTGGTATTGTTGGTAAATATTGATTGTCAGTAGACGTACTAATCATATAATTTTTGTAGTAGTTTTTACGCTGCTTTCAAAATGAATCCCGAACATGATGAAAATATACCTGCGGATATATTGGAAAGTGTCGAAGCAGTATATCTAAATCTTTTGCCACCCAAATCTCGCCAAGTTTATGAACTTGCATATCAGCGATTCATGGATTGGTGTAAAGAAAAAAATGTGCAAAACTATGCGGAGAATGTTCTTATGGTGTATTTCTCAAATTTAACGAAGATCGTCAAGCCATCTACTCTTTGGTCACAGTATTCAATGTTGCGATCCACACTGGATATCAAAAATGTTGTGGATATTACTAAATATTCAAAATTACGAGCATTGTTAAAAAGGCGAAGTGATGGATATATACCTAAAAAGTCTAGGGTTTTTACAGAGGAGGAAGTGGATCGGTTCCTGGATATGGCACCTGATAATGTATATTTGATGATAAAGGTTTTTTTTTTAAGAGGTGGGACGTGTGCCCTCTCACTCCGTCCGACCCCCGTACAATTTGGCTTCGTCATCTATGGATATTAGCCATCAAATTACTAAATGAAGGGAACCACTGAAAACTCAGAACGCACAAAAACAACCAGGAATGCGGTGGGAATCGAACCCACCAACTCCGTCAACGAATAGCAACGGCATAGCGCTACCTATAACCTCTCCGTTCTAGTATTAGGAATTGGAGGTGTTATGCGTTGTGACGAACTAGTTCATTTGAAAATTGATGACATTGAAGATATGGACTCGGTCCTGGTCGTAAAAATTTTGCAGACAAAAAACAAGAAACCTCGTTTCTTTACCATTATAGGCGATAATTATTTGCGTTTATTTCGAAAATATGTTGCACTACGGCCATCAAATATACAGGAACGACGTTTATTTTAGAAGTAAGTTAATGGGAAGTGTCAAAGAATGGTTGTTGGTATTCACAAAATTAGTTCCGTGCCACAAGAAATTGCAAAATTTTTGAAGTTAGAAAATTGGAAGGAGTATACTGGACATTCGCTAAGAAGAACATCTGCTACACTTCTTATTGATGGTGGCGGTGACCTCACTTGTCTTAAAAGACATGGAGGTTGGAAATCGAGTACGGTAGACATATTGAAGAATCACGTATCAACAAAGAGAATACTGCCAGAAAAATATTTCAACCTGACAAAGAAGGTACAAGTAGGTACCTGTTCAGATATTTCCTCGAATGTTTCATCAATAGTTACGGAGAATATTTTGAGTTGATCTAACATTAATGAAAATCTTTTGAATTGTTCGAAAATTGTTAGTGATAATTTCAGTGGTGCTTTGAATTTTGGCAATAATTGTTCCAATTATACATTCATTATCAATATAAATAACAAATAAATACCTATATATAGTTACCCATTCAGTTTGTTTTATTAAGTTTGTAAGAGACAATGTTTTTCCTTCAAATTTCAATTAGAGAGCTCAAATGCAATTACTTTTAGTCCTAGGATTAAAAGTAGCATTTTTAATCCTAGGATTAAAAGTGGTGCTAAGCAACGAGCAAATTTTTGCACGGTAAGGGAATTGATGGCTTTTGCACAAGAAAATAGTACAAAAATGTCAACATTTTTTGATAATTCGAGAAAAAATAATTTTTTCGTGAAAAATAAAATCTTGTATGCACCACGTGCGTTATATAGATCCTAACGCCCGGAGGGAAACATTCGGCCCGAGGGCCTCTGGCCCGAGGGATGAATGTTAAACTATCAAATACATAGATAACTACAACTACGATAGTAAACATGGGACTTAACGACTACCCCACCTAATTCCCTAATTCAAACCCTTTACTTGCTTCAAATGAGATAAGGTTAAGTGGGGTAAGTGTGTATTCGGGGTAAGTGTATAGGCGCCAAATAATTCCTATTCGGATAACATACTGGTGTGGCCATCTATAAAACAGTATTTAAAGGTTCATAATAGGCCATTGTAAGCTACAGCCGAAGTTAAGATAATTGCTATATTGGCGGAAAAAGCTAATATTTCATAATCTCTCACCATACACAGTGCATGTAGTTGGTAGACGTTTACTCATCGTATGATATCATAGTTCCAAGTGAGTTTTTTGAAGTTTTCTTACTACAAATATGGTAAGAAACAGTTCAATTTTAACCTACAGTCGTTATTTTTATTTTAGCTTAAGCGTTTATTATTAGTTGGTACGCGTACACACTTGTCCCACTAAAATTCTACTCTGTGGAAGAGTGTATTAATTCAGCTGGACAAGTGTGTACTAATAGTGAACATGAGAAAAGTTCACTATTTGAAGAGCTGCTTCTGGAAATGGTGAAACAACACAGAGGAAAAGAAGACAAGAAACCTAGAAGAAAAATCGCGGGTGGAGCTGAAATTATAACTGCTCCAGAGGTAATTAAACATTTACAGAAAAAACCAATTAAGAAGACAGTGAAAAAAAGTAAAGTCTCTAACGTAGTCAGTGAATCAGAAACATCATCAGATGAAGAAGAAGTTTGTGAAGACCAGAGTGACGATGATATTGACGAAGAATTTAGAGATCAGGAAGAATTGATCACATTTATGGATGAACTAAACAAAGAAAATTCAGATGTAGATGTTAGTGATTGGATATTGGTAGTATTCATGTTACTGTCAACAAAAAAAGAAGACAAAGAAGTAAAATTAAAATTTTTAAGAAACGTTCATTCGTTAGATCCAACTGCTACAAATTCTGGGCTGATCCTGAGGAATGTGCTTTCATTGGAACTCAAAATATTATTATGGTTCTTCCAAAGCCAGTTGTTAGTAAAAGTGGTCTGCATCGATTTGGACTTTCTTTTACAGATTATAATGTTCATTAGTAATATAACTCGATTTATTCAAGTATTTTACTTTACCTTTAGGATATATTCATGTTTTTTCTTCACTATTAGTTATTCAGTTAGTGTCCATTTCTTGTTAAAAAGTTTGTAACTTGAAGAGTTTGTAAGATAAAAATTTTTTTTTGCACCAGTCGAAAAATAAAATATCGCAGTTTTACACACTTGCCCCAGACTTCTACATTTCTTGATATGTGCATTGCATTTGGCTTGCATACACACTTTCCCCGTTTCACAGGAGAAGTGTGTACTATGGGCATAGAAATATATATAATATAGAAATAAATGCGAAAATGTGTCTATATCAAAGTTTTATTATGAGGACTTGTAGGCAATACCCATAACTGTGTTATATCAAAATTTGAGATCTGCAACTCTAGTGCTTTGTTTAAAAATATGGTGTATATACGAACTTTCCAAATATTGCTACACACTTACCCCACCTTACCTTATTCCTAGAACACCTCTATTCTCCGTTAATGATTTCCATAAAACTTCTATTTCGTAATTGTTCCACCTCCAATTTCAAATTTAAATAGTTCAAGACATTAATTACTCTCTCTGGTTCAACCATAGAAAATTAAATTAGCAGAACTTCTTTAGATTTAATTTTAATTATTTGCCGCAAACTTAAGTTCAGAAGTTTTGGAATAAAATTCACTTATATTTTCTTGTGATTAATAACAAAAAATTACAGCACGAAACGTTTAACACATGCATCAATAACAGTATTCACTTAATACAAATAAATTATTTATTTATCTCATTCTCATTGTAGACAATTTGGTGAAAACATTTTTAAGCGGTTTGATACCATTAACCTTCTATAAATAGCCAACTTTTGAGGAAATTTCCATCTCACTCTAATAATAAAATAACAGATTTCCATAATGAAAAGTAAATGCATCAAAATGAAACCTGCCTTCTCTCTTTGTGCCATCTATGTTTCGGAATCTGAAGTTTCTTTCATTCAGAATATCATCAATTAGGAATGAAATAGAGATATCCTTCCATAAAAATATTCATCGAATTTTGAGAAGGAGAAGAATGAAGATTAAATAAAATCAATAATTCTGATAATTTCCTGCTACCATATAAACTCGAGTCATGAATTTTCACAACTCCATCATTTACTTTTTCTTGTTTTCAAAACAACTGGGATCGATATATTATGTTACTCAATATTATAATAAAAATGTGAATAATTCACTTTCTTGATAGGTGTAATTGTAATCGTTTTACATTTATGATTTTTTTTACTCTACCATAAAATATTCACTAATGACAATTTATTTTATCCTAATAAATTACACAGATGAACTCTTACTTCATCGTGAAGTTGCTTATTGCGGTGCCATCTATGAAATCTGTATTCTACTAGAAAT
Source organism: Cynegetis impunctata (assembly GCA_030704885.1). Classification (NCBI taxonomy): domain Eukaryota; kingdom Metazoa; phylum Arthropoda; class Insecta; order Coleoptera; family Coccinellidae; genus Cynegetis; species Cynegetis impunctata. Next base: position 12,086 of record JARQZK010002213.1, read on the forward strand.
ATTTGTTATATTGATTTTCCGATCTTCTGCACTACTATCAATAGGTAGCAGCATTAAAACATTTCGTTTAAATTCCATGGTAGATATAATACGAAAAAAGTTTAGGAATTTTCAATTTCATGCATATAATATTGACAGACTATAGGCGTCCGAAATTAAGATCGTAGCGCCGGAACGGCTAATATCGGTACTAGAGCATGGGAGATTAGCTGTTTGTTAACATTGGTTGTAATGGTATTTACGTTCATTTCGTTTTGAGTTTTCGAACGTTTATCGTGGTAATTTGTGTTTTTTTTGGACTTTGTATTTTCCTGTGATATATTGTGTTTGGATTGAGGACAATTTTATCTCTGTTCAACAGTAGATAACCTACCTACATCAAGTTGAAATTTACACTGAGTTTTTATCATTGAACATGAAAATCAATAATAAAATAAAGTAGAGGACGAATAAATTAATTGGTTGAAGGAACTGTGTATACCTCATGAAAATGCTGTATGATAGAACACCTATTTATTTAAAAAATCAAAAAACTTTCAAAGGTTTCAAGAAAACATCTCTGACATGTCTACTTTCATTACGAACTGAAGAATTTTTGAGTATAATGGACGAAACTAAGTACTTACCAGCTAAACTGAAAGTAACAACATGAAATAAAAGAAGAATTAATACGAATACTCTGCTTGAATGGTTTGAACGTAATAAGTTATTATATTTTTTGAATTTTCCTGACGTATAACAGCTATCCTAAAAGTACGGTGGACTTCTGAGAGTCTGGTTTTTTTGATTATATAATTGAATATTTTAGTTTTTACCTAGCTATAGAGTCCAGATTTATTTCATATTCTTGATGTTATGATAAACTGTCATTTTGTTTGTGCAAATAAACATCATTTGTTATTATTATTTTAATAGTATCTCTGGTTGTTACATGAAAGAAAATACAATTATCTAGAATCTCTGGATGATGACCCAGGTTCAGATTCCGATAAAAGTGGAAGATTTTTCGTTGGAATAGCATTGGACTTCAAAAACTCTACGTTTTTCTACGTTTTCGGTTAGCTGAAAATTGCACATCATTAGTTGGTATAATTCTATATGGAAAAATCCACAAACTTACTGCAGAGAAAATAATTATTCTCAGTAAACTGTAAAGAACAACTCTCTTATGTTCAGACATTTTTTTTCAATCTTCAAGTTATGAATCCACACCTTTCTTCTGTCGATCATTTCCTTGTTTCCCAACTTTGTTTGGAATGCAACTTCGAATTGTCCAGCTTTCGGAAAGGTATGTAAGCTATATTCGGTTTTTTTTGCCCAATATGAATAATAGAATACACAACAATAGTGATTCATCTCTTCTGAACGTTTGTAAACGATCCAAAATACAATTAAAACTCAACAACTTCTCATATAAAATACACGTAAAATGTAAACAAAGCAATCTATCTCCCATGCTCTAGCAATATTCGACACCGGTAGGGGGGGTATCGCTTATTATGTTTTCCCTATAGATGAATAAAAAATGTGATAGGTACTCAAATTCGAGATTTTTCTGCGTTTCTGTTTTCCGATCTTTCCAAGAAGAAGAAAATTCATAGCAATAATGAAGATGGAGTCAAAGTAGGTCGTAATCATCACGATATTTTTAATTTCAAGTCCATCCGCCATTGGAAGAGAAGGAAAACATTTTGATCAGTAATACCAAGTTTATAGAAATAGGTTATCTGAAGAAAAATGCTTTAAACTTCTACTTTGTCAATAACTCTTCGGAAACAATCATGTCATTATACCATAATTATTATGAACCGCCTTCATTCAAAACTAAACAGATTTTGTGACCCTTGATTATTTTTAAACTGACAGGAGCAATGAACCAGGTGAAGTTTTATATGAAGGAAAAAAATCAAAATTTTGACTCATTTTTGCCGGGTTTTACATTTTCCGGAAATTGCCATCCTTTGTGATAAGTTCATTATATTAAATTTGAAGAAAAATGCCAGGTAATAATGAGTATTATTGATTAAGTATAATGTTCGAAGATATTTTAAATGTGATGTGATTACAAATGCCTTTATGCCGGCTCTTCACGTTGGCCAACATAGTGGCGAACTTGTTGGCCAATATATTCGCCAAGAGTTGGTGGTGGCATCCACACGTTGGAACTGTTAGAAGGTCGTTCAGTTTGCTTCGATACTGGCCAATATTCGCATCAATTCATTAAAATGGATATTGGGGAGCTAACGGCTGCTGCGGTTTATTTATTCACAGCATACCGCTACCACTGACATTTTGTGAACACTAATTACGACGCGTAAATATAAAATTTTAAAAATCCGGACACCCTACTGCGTAGCACTAGAAATGATAAAACCCCTCGGCGCATGTGCATGTCGTAATGCCTAATAAGTCTATCGCAGATCATTTTTCCTCATGATGACTATATCGGAAAATGTATAGTATTTGAGATAAAATCAAAATTTTGAAAGAAATTCATAATTTTTACTAATTTTTTTATTTCTAGGTGGCGCCACGTCAATATTTTTTGAATGTGTTATATAAATTAAAAAACTATACATCAAATGCTATCATTTTATTTCATTATTGTAAAAATCGTTTAAGGTTTAAGATTTATAGATAGTACCACACTTCTGTGGACAAAAAAATCTAAAAAACCCTATATTTTTTTTATTCCTCGTGGGGAAAAATTTTTGAAAACACTTTTCTGATGTAATCTTATGTGTTTTAACGATATCCGTTGGAATTTTCAAAATCGGACCAGCTACTAACTTTTTGTCGTGATACTATAACCCCTTAGCTTCGCCTAGGGGTAAAAATCATTTGCATGTGATCACTCTGAAAGCTCGTATCAAACTAAAAGTGTGACCAACGTGTGGACGCGACGGCCAAAACTCTGTCACAACCCTTTGATCTTTTGTAAAAAACCGACACCACACGGATCTCGCGCCAACTTGTCGGCCAACATTCCAATACACGCCAATGTATCACAAACACCCGCTCTACATGTTGGCGATACGTATTGGCCAACAAGTTCGCCACTATGTTGGCCAACGTGAAGAGCCGGCATTAGATAGAGCACATTTCGTCGCTTTGGACGTGAAAGGAGCTAACCCACAAAGATACAGTTTTGAGCTAGCGCTGTTTGAAAATTTGTTGTCATTCAAAAAGTAACATTTTTAGTTATGGTTTCCACAATCAAATTCATTATTTTTTCATACTTATAGTGAATGTTGGTTAACTCATAACACAAGTTCCTTATATTTCATAATAATGAAACATTTCACAATTACGAAGTTTTGTGGCTTAGAACTATTCACTATGGTCAATTTTGTAGATAAAATATATATGTTTTTAGACGTTAAAAGTCCAAATCCACTACTCAATAAGCACAATATAGAAAATAATAGTTTTATTCAAATAAAAAAAAGTCAAAATAACACAAAAAATAAAAAAGAATACCTATGCAACGAAAAAGTAGATAAAAATCATAGGCTGTAATCTCAGTTTTCGTCATCAGATGAGTTGTTTACAAAATCTCTGGTTGTTAGGGATTGATAAAAACCATGGTAAGTTGAAGGTATGCAATCCGATTGGCACAATTTAAGTAAAGCAGTAACTTTTTTTTTATCAATCGGGAGAGCTGCTGAATATAACGGGGGTATGGTCTGAGTCAATGAAGCAGTTTTGCGTCTTGTAGAATTCTTAACAATAATTGACTGAAACTCGCTATCGCTTAGTCTTGATTTAAAAAACATTCTGCTTGGGTCTTCTTTTCTGAACTGTAACTTTAAGCCAGTTTAGGTTGTTTCCATCTTCGCATTTATGTTTGTTTGTTATAATTGAGGTAGAGAACTGTTTGAAATTTAAAAAGTCACAATAGTACATCTCGACAACTTCATAATATGGTTCATTAGTTTTTGCTGTTCTTGCGACAGTGTACCATCCATCAGGTGTGTAAATGTTAATTTTGTTGCCTCTACCTTCTATAGCTGAGTGTACACTATCGCACTCCATTTCGGAGTGTCCGCTCTCCATATATTTTTGGTTTATGATTTTAACAGGTAATAATGCAACTGCACGTAAAAACATAGCAGCATTAATACAATTTCGATTTTGTCCCGATGCGGTGTCAGCAAAAAATGTTACTTCTTCAACGTCAGGGCTTAAACTGGATAAGGTTCTCCATAAACAGCTTGCAATTTCTGATGAACCTTTAGTGCCAATTCCTTCGTGCCACATAAAGTTCTTTACTTGGGAATTGCTCAAGTCGTATAAGGTGAAATTGAATGTTTTCAATTTCTGGGTGTAATAAAGTTTTCCAACCTTAAGTGACGGAGTAAGCAGAATTTTTCCATGTCCATAGTGTAACATTTAAAAGATTTATCTGATTTTGCTCTCATTTTATCAATTTCTTTAGCATCCCTTGCTTCTTGTTTTATTTCTAAATGATCATCCATATCTTTCTGTCTAGATTCTTTTTCTTCTTCGTTCTTATTATTAAATTCAGTACAATAGTCGCATTGGTCCTTTTTGGGACGGTGAAAGCCAATGTTATATTCTGTGGTAAAAATTTTTTTGTAGAAACTTGCTTTTTCTGGCACCACGCCTAGATCTGCACAGTAATTCTTATAATCTAAATACAGACGATTCTCCGATAAGCCAGCAGGAAGATACTGTCTTTTGGTAGAACTTCGACAGTAATGGGACGATACAAGAGGCAGAGATGTAATGTGATTTCTTATTATATTTTTGGTAGCTTCCGACTTTTTCTGCGGAGGGCTCTTTTTGCCCCTTTTGTCAGATTCAATAACTCCCTGGTCTGAGATCTTGCTTATAGCAGTTTTTACCTTTTTACTAGATATTTGGAGAGTTTTTAGAAAAAAGTTCTGGCAGACTTGCCGTGATACCTGTCCAGTAGTAAGAGAGTAAACATACGTAAAATTTCTTCGACTGTCTGTTAATACATACTGCCTTTTTTTAGAATAACGAGATACGTGTCTTGATATGTAGTTCCATCTTAGCTCTTCTGATTGAATTTTATAAAATTCTTGAAAAATTTGTTTACGCTCATCTTCAGAAAAATAATTGTTGCACTTATAGTGGCAATGACAATTTATTTCTTCCATATTTTTCGCTTTCTTAAACTTCCCTTTCTGTGTATGATATTCTTTTCCTTCCATTCTTCTTTTTCTTTCTACATTTCTCTTCCATGTAGTAGGGTCCCGTGTCTTCTTTCTTGTAGACTTTATTTTGTTCCTCAAAATAGACAAAGGCAAGCTGTCACTACTGTCTGTTTCATAGTGTAATTCAGGACTAGCTACTCCAAACCCCAGGTAACTTTCAGGTATATCTCTTTCTGAAAAAAAATATAGCATTGTACTACCGTTCTTGATATTTTATATTTTTTTACATTGAATACGTTTTTAAAGCATTATTTTGAAAAGTTTTCAAATTTAAAATGCCAATCTCTGGAAACATTTATTTTACTGACTATAGTTTTCGCCTACCTCTAAAATTTGGAGACTGCCTGTGTATATTGGAATAATCACGTAGACTGTCCGTAGCTTCAGGATCGGCAATTTCGAAACAATGTTTTCCATTATCATCGTTTTTTTCTACATAAAATAAATAAGAAAAAATATATCCGTATTGTAAAGCTACTGATATTATCTTATAGCTATATATATATATATTTTTTTGCTTGCCTATCAATATCTGTCTGTGTATTAATATGGAAAACTCACTTTGTTTGCCTAGAACTTCTTTCTGTTTAACTCCTTCTTCTTGTTTTTCAGAAGTATTTTCAATTATAGATTGTGCTACAAAAAACTGCAATTAGATTTAAATGATAATTATTATTATTTTAATATCTTAGTAATATTTCCAAGAATATAGTCAAGTTTTAAATATCACCACCTACTTACACAACGGAACCGAAATAAGTTCTATGTATTCTTTAGGTCCATCACGTACAATGGTGTCTACATGTTCTAATGCCAATTGAACTAACATTTTACCTCTTGATAACATCTCAATGAATTAATTACACTTCAAAACTTGTTAAGTACAGAAAGAATGTGGAAAACCCTTAGAGAAACTATAAACACTGACACTTTTTAAGGTTAGGTTTATTCATTGTTTTAACGTATTTTTTGTCACATGTTCACGATTCTTTGTGGATTAGCTCCATAAACTACTGATCATTATTCTAGAAAAGTAAGGATCATCGGTGTTGGTGAATAGATCTAAGTCACTTAGGACAATTCACCAACATGTGTTGTGAGTTAGATCTATTAGAAAATATTTAAAAACAGAAGACTGTGATGACTTGTGGATTAGAACTTTTCAAAATATGAAAGTATATAGTTTTTATCATATGTTAATGGAATTAACCCAATTTTACGCTTTTTGTGGGTTAGGACTCTTCACCACCAAAGCGACGATTTGAGCCGTAATTATATGTGTAAATAATATGACGTAAATTTCGAAATATTGATCTGATATAAAGTATGCTTATACGTGTACTATTAGGGGTTCGTTGATCACTTGGTGGAACATGATCATCAAAATTAATATGCGTATTAAGAAGAAACACTAACAATTATTATAAGAACTCGATATATATTTTTCTGGATACTATCCCATTTTCCGAAGTAATGTTGATGCAACTAGCAGTTATGATTATAATACCAACTCAACATATATATTCCCATTTTCCAATTTCAGTACTGCTACTGCTGCTGGTTCAAGAAGTACCAAAAATAACGCGAATACTTCATAAATGTTTCCGGTTACTTCCCTATTTTCAGAAGTATTATCATTTTTACTAGTAGTAACCATTACAAAATATTTCGGGATTTTCCCCCTTTTTAGGAAGTACTATTATCACTACTGGCCGTAATTATTTGTAGGGGAAGGCGGGGCGGAATGGACCGGCGAGGCGGAATGAGAAGTATTGATATCTCGGAGCCTTATGCACTAAAACTTATTGCACTCGGTGGAAGAACATCGACTGTATCAATCGTTTGTCCGAGCTAGACGTCACAGATACTTCAACAGTGTATGTTGTGTTCTCACAATTTCCTTATTTTCTCAAGTCATTTTATAGATATCGTGTGTTTTTATTCTAAGGTAAGTCATTTTTTATTAATTGCATTTGATTGAAAATTGGATGGTATGCAAACTCATGAATGTTTTTTAGAATAACGTACACATAGCCACAAAAGACCTTTGCATAACCTCACAATTTTATGTTTAAACAAACCGTGCGTCTGGGGCGGAATGAGACGGGGCAGAATAAGACGTGTCCCATTCTGCCCCTTCAGGTGTAGTTTTGACTGTGATTTTTGTTAATTTCAGATGGTTCGTAACTATATTAGAAAAACCAATAGGCAGGAGTGGTCCCTTGACGCTATGGAGCAGGCAATATCTGCAGTGATAAGTGGAGAACTGGGTTTTTTTGTGTGAAATGTGTGTCAGAGAGCAGAGAACATATAGTGTAGAAAATATTTTCAATTTACCAATATTAACCTATTTTTATTATAATTATGCAACACCGAGATAGGAAACATCTGATAAATATTTTTTTAAAACTTTTTGTATTATTTACAACTATCAACTCACCGTATCAAGTGGCCTCGGTAGACCAGCGGTAAGGTGAACCGCCTTATACCGTTTGTAAACCGAGGATTGTGGGTTCGAATCCCACCTCGCTCTTGGGTGTTGTATATGTCCGGAATTTAGTGGTTATTTATGATGAAAAATGTTGGGTAATGTACATAGTTTACAAGCCCATTGGCCGTTCGGAACCGGCGTTAAACTGTAGGTCCCTCGAGTTAAAAAAAAACAAAAAACTCACCGTATCAACTAATACTCATTCCGCCCGACGTGCGGGGCAGAACGAGAAAATTTCAATATTTTGAATATATCAAGTTAACTATCATATTTTGCTATTTTATTTATGTTTGATTTTTTAGAATGATGCAGTAAATTATCATCTATTATTGCCTGAATTTTTTTAAATTTTTCCTCATATTTAAAATTTTCAAAATGACTTTGAAGGTCATTCCGTCTCATTCCGCCCCGCCTTCCCCTATATTAAATATTTTCCAGATATTGATCTGATATAAAAATTGTTGAATGGCAACATATAATTTATGATAAACATTGAATCAAGTAAGGAAAAAATCACAGCTAATAATGAGTATTATTAATTATTTGTAAAGTGTGATGATATTTTAAACCTGAAGTGATTTCGATAGAGTACAAATTCCTTTAAATAGAGTACATAATCTTTTTGAGTATGTGTATATCGAATATATTACAATTCGAGATATAAATCTGATATGAGGCACACTTATACGAAACTATTAAGTAAATAACTACAAGGTCTTTCGACTGTTCTCTGATCACTTGGTGGGGGGTGGGACGTAATCATGAAAGTTATTATTCACATTAAAGTGAAACACTGACAGGTATTGTAAGAACTTCATATATATTTTCGGCATACTATTACATTGTAAGAAAAATTACTACTAGTTGTAACACTTATAATACCTACTCAACATACATATTCCGTATTCAAACAATGGTTAATAAAAACAATTTACACGTTTATTAGATTAATACGTATGACGCATGTTTGCTGAATGCAAAATGAATTCATTTTTCTGATATATCCAATACAAGAAATAAATAAATAAGATAGTGCCATTTGGCATTTTCCAGAAGATGGTGGGGCACTGTGGGTTGAAAGTGGCAAATAATAATAAATTATTGAATGGAATTGGCATCTACGTGGTGAAAGTTCATATTCATAACTTCATAAAGAAATTAAAAAAAAACTAACTTTTCACAGGTTGAAATAAAAATCTATTGAGTAAACGCGTTTCGTCATAACATTGACTTCATCTCGTACTAAACTATGTTATTACAAAACAATCTATTTATACGATAATTGAATATAACAGAAAGGTTCCTAGATAAACTAAATAACAATAAGCAATTCATTCAGAGCAATTAGTAGGTACCTACATTGAACAGATTAAGGAGAGGAGAAGGGTTTACTTCATTCTGGTCGTTAACTAAATTTCCGGAATTTTTATATTTATTGTATCGGGATTCCCAACAGTTGGTTTAATGGAGACTATTTTCAAATTGTAATATATTATAATTGTGATTAAAGGTATGGTTTTCTTGAATAAGATGGCACGCATAATTAGAATCAGTTTTCTGCTTAATATAGCTTCGTTGGTGTTCGTGTATTCGAGTTTTGAAATTTCTAATTGTACGTCCTATATAGAATTTTTCACAATCGTTACAGTCCAGTTTATAAACACCAGTACGTTATTTCTAATAATGTTCATTCACTTATACAGTCGGATATTACTCATTTACTGGAAATTTGTTTAGAACTAAAATATTTCAGTTTCAACAACGTGTGTTATAGTAATGAGGAAGGTTTGATTATGGGAAATCCCTTAAGCCGTTTGTTATCAGAAATCTTTATGGATAATTTAGAGAAAACTATTATGAACCACTTCAGTAGTAAAAACATCCTTTATTGGTATAGATACGTTGATGACGTCATTGTTTGCTACACTGGAACAGATAGACAATTTGATAATTTCATTACTTATATTAATTCCATACACCCTCGTATTAAATTTTCTCTAGAAACTGAAATGAAAAATTCTATTAATTACTTAGATTTAACTATTACCAGAAAAAGCAACAATTACGAATTTTCAATTTTTCATAAACCATCTCATACAGATATTACAATTCCTAACACATCACTACACCCTTTTTCACATAAATTAGCGGCTTATCATAGTATGATTCATAGACTTTTCAAAATTCCATTGTCCGAAGCTAATTTTAGGAAGGAATTGCATATAATTAAACAAATGGCAGTAAATAATGGTTATTCACCCAATATGATTGACAGCCTCATTCAGAGGAAAAAATACAAAATGGCAATTTCAGAAATTTACCCACTTATATCCGAAAAAAGTAGAGTATTTAACAGTTTAACATACTTGGGCAAAACTTCCGAAAACCTGAAATTGTTTTTTCAAAAACAAAATTTCAAAATTTCATATAAAACCAATAATAGCATTGGAAAATTGATTAAAAACAACAAATCAAAAGTTCATAGAGATGAACGTACTGGTGTTTATAAACTCGACTGTAACGATTGTGAAAAATTCTATATAGGACGTACAATTAGAAATTTCAAAACTAGAATACACGAACACCAACGTAGCTATATTAAGCAGAAAACTGATTCTAATTATGCGTTCCATCTTATTCAAGAAAACCATACCTATAATCACAATTATAATATATTACAATTTGAAAATAGTCTCCATAAAACCAACTGTTGGGAATCCCTATACATCAATAAATATAAAAATTCCGGAAATTTAGTTAACGACCAGATTGAAGTAAACCCTTCTCCTCTCCTTAATCTGTTCAATGTACCTACTAATAGCTCTGAATGAATTGCTTATTGTTATTTAGTTTCTCTAGGAACCCCTCTGTTATATTCATTTTTCGTATAAATAGATTGTTTTGTAATACCATAGTTTAGTACGAGATGAAGTCAATGTTATGACGAAACGCGTTTACTCAATAGATTTTTATTTCAACCTGTGAAAAGTTAGTTTTTTTTATTTCTTTATAAAGTTATGAATAATAAATTAAATTTACACTTAATAGAAATTTTGACATGTTTTTTTTTTCTCGAATTTACACAAAATCTCAAATTATATCAATAGGACTGTACATATTTTTTTAAAATTGATAAATCTGTAAATATCTCAATAGATGAAATTGTCATAAATCATGAAACCAATCGATGCATTATATCATCTGATACTATGGACCTACTACATTATAATCGGTATTTTTATCAGCTGTTAGAGTGTTATTTGTTTATATTGTATCACTTTTTCAATATCTGATAGATAGTGTACATTTATAATAACCTTGTAGCCGAAATTTGAAAAATTTATCAATAAAACTGTCTAATATATAATAAACTGATAAAATTCAGTCACTTAAAGTGGTATCTCATTTTTGTCACAGATTTGTTATTTGAGATTTGGAAAGTATCATATAAAAGGGCATCATCCATAAAGAATAAGCTTTCAATTTGAAGAAGAAAGATGAAAAAAATAACAGTTTTACTAGGTGTGGTCTTAAGTCTAAGTATTGTACAGGGAGCAAATATCTTGGGCATATGGTTCCATCCCGCTAAAAGTCATCACAGACTCGGTGAAGTACTATTCAAAGAATTAGCCAGGAGAGGTCATAATGTTACAATGGCAAGTACATATCCACTGAAAGAAGCTTTTCCGAATTATACTGATGTACACTTAACAGGGATCCAAGAAGATTTAAATGGTGAGTATAGTAAAGCTTTGTATTGTGAATTATTCCATATAAGTAAGTAAGTAAGTAAGAGTTCAATTAGCACTAAGGCTCAGTGGCGGATTTAAACTTTTGGCCGCCCTAGGCCCGTGTAGTATAAGCCGCCCCTATTTCATAAGTGCTTGCCGTGAATAAACAAGGTACAATACAATTATGTACCGTCACTGTAAATATGTAGGTATATAGGTTTCAAAAAGCTATGTTTTATTCAGGTTCAGATTTATTGCTGATAAAAATTTTTTTTAATAATAATATTTTTTTAAATTATAATATGAGAAGAAAAATTGATCTACGAACGGGATTCGAACTCGCGACCTGCGACGTACCGTATGGCCGCTCGTTACCAACTGAGCTATCGCGAATTGAACCCAAGTTAATACAATGACAGGACAAATTTCGAAGTGAGCTGTCGATCTGCAATAGCTCAGTTGGTAAAGAGCAGCTACACGTTACGTCGCGAGTTCGAATCCTGTTCGCGACTATATTTTTCTTCTCTATTATATACCTAATTAAAAATTTATCAGCAACAATCTAACATGTGATTCATATTAAAATAAAAATCTTTATAGCTTCAGATTTATTTTCATACAAATAACTAAAATTTTTCCAGTCATTGAAACCTTGCTTTTTGTCGACCTGACTCTCCCCGCCATTAAAAAGAAGACAGGACCCACAAAAAACAATATACAATAAATTAGCCACTTCAGCAGAACTTTTTCGCCATTTAGAAGCTGACGTTCGAATAAGTGTTTGGACAAGTGACGTGCTTTATCTTTGTAAATCCGTTCACTCTTGGGGAAATCGTTTTTTGTTCTGATTAGCTCCGTTCTTACAAATGTAATCACGTGTGAAATCAACGATTGACCATTTGGCTGGATCGTCACTAATTCTGCACAGCTTCTGGTCCGGATTGGGTTGCATTCTTGGTACTGGTGTACTTCTTCAGCTTTTTCCTTTGACCCACTTGCCAAAACTACCAAAGTACTTGCGCTGGAGATACTGAAGCACTATCAGTTGGTGTAGCACCACTATATATAATATTTGTCTCATGATCTTTAGCGCCTGTAGAAGGTTCTCCAGAGAAATCTCTAATTTTCGACTTTTTTTAATCACATATTTTTGCTTATTTTTTTTTCTTTAGCCCTCTTGCGATACTCTGCCCCGCTTAATCTTCTCTTTCCATCCATCATAAAACACTTTACTTGAGGCTCTGCTCTGTAATATTCACGCTGTGTTACACAGCGAGGACTGACGAGTCCAGGAACTGGACTCGTTTTTAATTGTATTGGCTTGGTACAGTTTAATATTCAAATGAACAGCTTTCTGTACAATTTAACACCCTGGAACAACACTGGCCCAGGTCCTACACAGCCTGTGCACGACTCATGTTGTGGTGCGGGCCGGGCTTGGCATGTTGGGTGTGGGGGCGGCGCGCGGGGCGCGAATGGTGTGACAGTTAAAATGGTGTATTTTTCGTTACGCATGGCCGCCCCTAATAGCTGGCCGACCTAGGCCCGGGCCTACTAGGCCTTAAGGTAAATCCGCCACTGCTAAGGCTACTAAAAAAAACATATTTACATAAAGAACATTATTTATTATTCTCACTCTTTATCAATTTTCTTGGAGGATTGCTTACAGTTTTCTCTTGAATCATACTAGCGAAGTGGTCAATTTCAAGTTGGCAGGTAGTAAATTGAACTGTGAAGTACCCAAACCAAAGACAGAGTTATAACTTTTTGTTCTATTGTTTCTCATTGTTTGTTCTTGTTTCATGGCTGTGCACCGGCCAATTCTGCCATGTCATCAGAAACCAATCCCAACTGCACTTTTTTTCAATATTTCAAAACTTGGTACTTTAGAAGTTTTTCTATATTCAACCAGTCTAGTACTTTCAGTGAGTGTGATGAGTGTGTATTTGTTAGCCTTTAGTATACTGCGCATGTTTTCCAAGATTTGCAATCGTCTTAGATTATTCTTTGAAGAAAAATACAGCAAACTAGAACAGTATTGTAAATGTTGAAGAATCAATGCATTATAGAGAATTATTCTTAACTTTTCAACCACATCACTATTATTTCTGGCCGAAAAGTTAGTTTTATAGGAAATTTTTAGAATTACATTCTGTATATGTTTTATAACAGTTGAGCTTATGATCTATATTTATGCCTAAGCACTTAATGTCTTCAACTATTTCCACGATTTCATTTTCCACAATTATTTTGTAATCTTGGTTACTATTCAGTTGTCTCCAAAATTTTCCTTTGCCAATCAACATTGCTCTAGTTTTTTTCTTGTTCAATTTTAGAACATTACTCTGGAGATAAATTGTAACTGCTTCCAGATCCTCATTTAACTTCAATAAAGCTTCCTCTATATTTGTCGCCGTTATGTATATCAATGTATCATCAGCAAACATCTTTATTGAACAATGTTTAAGAACTCTTGGTAGGTCATTAACATACAGTATGAAAAGCAATGGGCCCAATGTACTACCTTGAGGTACACCTTTATAAACATTTAATGATTTAGATTGAACATCATTTAAAACAGTTATTTGTGATCTATCTTGAAGGTTACTTCCTAACCATTTAAAGGCGTGCTGTACAATTCCGTATCTTTTCAGTTTTTCTAATAATATTCCTCTATCTATAGTTTCGAAGGTCCTCCGAAGATCCAAGGATACCGCAACAACCACATCAAATTGAAAATATTTTAAGTACCATATACGTAAATAATTCTCAGTTGTTTTATCTACAAGACTGTTTTTAGTCGTACATTTTAGAAATTATATAAGCTTCGTAGGATTCTAAACGAGAGATAAATTTTATTATTTTACGCCAACATTTTCGTAAATTTATCAATTTGCGACGGCGACGTCTCGTGGTTTATAAACTAAGGGATATCCATTCGTTAGATTCTAAACAGTATTTTTACTTTAAAACTAGGTAGGTACCTATAATACAGGGTTACTTTTTTACATAATATGCTAATGACTTCTACTTCACTCTACCAAAATAAAACAACAGTAATCGTGTTCTATGACATTGAAGAGGTTTATTGAAAAAGAAAAAACAATCATAAAACATTTTAATGGCATTTTTCATGTTTTCCTCTGTACATTCCGATTGTTAACTATTTTGGTCATGGCCACTATAAAACTTTCTTAGCTCTGTGGTAAATTTAATTTCGTCAACAAATTTTCTAGCATTTACCGCACTATCTTCACCATTTTGGCTGTCCGCAGCTTCTAGGTCGTTCATTAGGTTATAGTTTAGTAACCTTAGCAAAATAAAACTATTTTCATAGTTCCAACACAGTTACAATATTAAAAACTTTACAAAAACGCACGAGCAACCGGTTTGTTTATGTTCCGAGGCGACCAATGGCGGTGGAGAGGAAGAAAAAGGAACAAGTGACTTATTCAACCAATCAGAGCGCACATGGCGTTTGGTTATTGCTTACTTATTATTTTACGCGTGAGTTCGGTAAGTTTATCAATTTGTGAAAATGTGGGCGTAAAATGATACAATTTATCTCTCGTTTAGAATCCTACGAAGGTTTATAAATTTCCTAGGAAATTTATAAACTTGCGGTTCTTGTTGTTTTCCGGTGACATATATATATATATATATATATATATATATATATATATACATATATATATATATATATATATATAATATATATATGTATATATATATATATTTATATATATATATAAATATATATATATATATATATATATATATATATATATTATATATATATATATATATATATATATATATATTCATATATATATATATATATATATATATATATATATATATATATATATATGTAATATATATATATATATATATATATATATATATATATATTTATATATATATATATATATATATATATATATATATATATATATATATACACTCACAGACTTAAAATTGGAGACAGACAAAACTTTGATGAAATTTAATGGATGATAACTTTTTTCTCTATAGTGCGATTCAAATTTTTTTTCTTTCAAAATGTAGTTAGATTTTGCGAGTTTTAGTGATGTTATTCAATTTTGAAAAACAAAGTGTACATTTAAAAATATAAAGGAAAGTAGCAAAAGAATATTTTTCCCTGAAGTTTGTAACACCCTGTAGAGTAATTCTGCAATCTAAACTCCAGTGTATATATATTTTTCTGCAAATTCTGATTAATTCTTAACATTTTGCTCTCAAATTCGTCTCGATATCTTTCTCGGTTGAAGAGATATGAATTTTTTAAGAAAACATTACACATTTTGCAACAATGATGGTTTGATTTGGATTCTTTCGTTTTCCGTAGAAACTTACTCCGCATTCGTTAACTAGTTTTATCTGACATTTCAAGCATGTGGCCTTTCCTAACATTTTGTTTGTTTACTCTTATCGATATCTTCATCGGTGAAAGAGATATGAATTTTTTAAGAAAACATTACACATCTTAATCAAAAATCGTTAATTTCAATTGGAACATGAAAGAAGATAGGTTAAAAATTAGTACCTCGTGTTACCTTCTCTAGCTCTTATAACAGCTACTAAACGTCGATTAATTCCAATAATTAGACATTAGATATCCTCGGGTGGAATATTATTCCATTCTTCTACCAGAGCGTCTCCGAGCTGTTGGAGAGAAAGTAATTGTGATTAACAAAACTAAATTTGAATTCACTACGTTTATTATCACAAAATATTGTGATAATTTTGTGATAATAAACGTAGTAAATTCAAATTTAGTTTTGTTAATCATGTTAAATTATCACGAAGTAACGACGGATTCCATCAACTATCTAGAAAGTAATTGTCCTCGGTGTTTATTGATTTGTCTACCTAGCATGTCCCATACATGTTCTATCGGATTCATATCGGGACTACGAGCGGGTCAGTCACCAATCAATTGTGAAAAAAAGGCAACATGTTTTTCCAGAATTTCGTCGACATACTTCCAAGCTGTGACATTAACTTGACGGACTCTTTCAAGTTTATTCCTTATCTCTACCGCACTGGTATGTCGATTTCTTAAAACTGAGACCCTAATAAAGCGATCATCAACGACAAAAGTAGCACGATTTCTTCCAGATCCATGTTTTCTACCATAACTTCCTGTCTCTCGAAACCTTGCCACGGCTCTTTTCACGCTAGATTTTGTTGATCCCATCATCTTCGCCACTTCTCTGTAGAACCAACATCATGAAGAGCAACAGCTCTAGCTGAACCTTCGGATGACAAAGGCATAGCGAATTAAAAAGGGGAATTCACAAGCCAAATGTTTCAAATGTTCGAAATGTCTTCTTATAAAATTCATATCTCTTCAACCGAGAACTATATCGAGAAATGTTAAGATTGAATCAGAATCTGCAGAAAAATATACAAAATGGAGTTTAGATTGCAGAATTACTCTGCAGGGTATTACAAACTTCAGGGAAAAATATTGTTTAGCTATTTTCCTTTATATTTCTACATGTACACTTGTTTTTTAAAAATTGACTAACATTCAAACTCGAAACATCTACCTACATTTTGAAAAAAAAAACATTTGAATCGGACTATGGAGAAAAAAGTTTTCATACATTAAATTTCATCTAAATTTTGGCCGTCTCGAATTTTAAGTCGGTGAGTATATATATATATATATATATATATATATATATATATATATATATATATATATATATATATATATATATATATATATATATATATATATATATATATATATATATATATATATATATTTATATATATAAGTAAGGATTATTCGTGTTAAACGGAAAACACGCCCGTGGTTATAAAATTAAGAAAACTAGGACATTTATTTGAAACTAATCAAACAAACCTCCTAGCGGAGCTGGTTATAAGAGTTCACGAAGCATCGAAATATCAACAACTACCCTAGACGGTAATTGTTCGAAATGTTAATTTGATTATCACAATCGATGGAAATTGATAGACAGACTGTTTCGCCCTTATCGGGGCTCATCAGTATCATCCATCCACCGGGAGTGATAACCAAACCAACATTTCAAACGGTCATACATATTTCTTCTAGCAACTCCATGACATATAAATATGACACAGCGCCACCAGTCGGAAACAATTGAACCACGTCTTTCAGAACAGAAGAAAACATTTCGGCTACGAGAACAAGTACGCCCGGAACACCCGAAGGTGGCTACCATATTCGCTAAGCAAGAGTAAAGCTGACACATCAATTCGATGTGATTCAACATTACACACCGCAGGCAGCAATCGCCCCGAATTTTATCGCAATGGCAAATGAATATAAGTAAGAATTATTCGTGTTAAACGGAAAACACGCCCGTGGTTATAAAATTAAGTGAACTAGGACATTTATTTGAAACTAATCAAACAAACCTCCTAGCGGAGCTGGTTATAAGAGTTCACGAAGCATCGAAATATCAACAACTACCCTAGACGGTAATTGTTCGAAATGTTAATTTGATTATCACAATCGATGGAAATTGATAGACAGACTGTTTCGCCCTTATCGGGGCTCATCAGTATCATTCATCCACCGGTAGTGATAACCAAACATTTCGAACAATTACCGTCTAGGGTAGTTGTTGATATTTCGATGCTTCGTGAACTCTTATAACCAGCTCCGCTAGGAGGTTTGTTTGATTAGTTTCAAATAAATGTTCTAGTTCACTTAATTTTAATTATATATATATATATATATATATATATATATATATATATATATATATATATATATATATATATATATATATATATATATTTTACTTGGTACGTATTTGCATCTTCAGCGGCTTCCATCAAACCAAAAAAGGCTTAAATTTGATATTTGGGATTGTTCAAGAAGCAGAAAGAAACTATCCTTTTGAGTAACTAAAGTTTCGCAACCGCCACCATTATTTTCCTGAATATTTCTTGTGCTTTTGAAAATT
Organism: Cynegetis impunctata; assembly: GCA_030704885.1. NCBI lineage: Eukaryota > Metazoa > Arthropoda > Insecta > Coleoptera > Coccinellidae > Cynegetis > Cynegetis impunctata. The sequence continues at coordinate 30,504 of JARQZK010002213.1, forward strand.
TTCTCAACTCCACAGCTTTTGTAGTTTGAATTAGCAGAGATTTGTTAATAGAAACTCGGATTAATATTATGCAAACCATGTAATCCAAGAAAATCACACATTTAATTTTGACTTTACAATATTGAATAAAAGTAGAGAATTAAAATGAATACGTTAGAATCATTTCATATAAATGGCCAAATTGATGATTTTATAAGCCCCCTTTTTAATTTTCTCAAAATTACGGAACTACTTGAATAGCAGTTTCGAATGGAATTGCCTCTCTAATTATTCGTAACCATCTTTGTATTTATCCTTTCTAGTATAATGAACGTGTTAGTCTCAGCCTTATCAATCCTAAATTTAATCATTTGGTTTTTGATAATAATATAACATATGTAAGTGAAGTTTTTCTCAAGAACATGTTTGTCTTTGTGTTGATAGCGTTCAAAGCTAAAAGATCAAATTCTTAGTTACCTGTTAACGATGATGTGAAGGAGAGTTTCCAAAATGTTGGCCATTTCAGTGTTTCAATCTGTTTTTGCAACTCTCCAGAAAATCACCCACTTTTGTTTTCATTGTGTCTTCACCGAGTTGAACACAATTTTCATTCATGTCTTCAAATATCAAATATCAAATGGTTTATTGTGCTAATATACAAAGAATTTGTTTACACTCGTCATGAAATTGTCAATAAAATAACCTAAGTACATAAGTATTCTCTATAAAATAGTCTACACTAATCATTGTTACATAAAAACATTTAATCTAATCAGTTAAAATCCAAATTAAAAAACACAAGTAGGATACTCAGTGTATTAAGGTGCAAGACGGACGCTATCTGACAAATTGAAATAAATTAAACCTGGCAATTGAGGAACTCATCTACACTATAAAATGACTTTTCCAATAAAAGTTTTTTTACATGATATTTAAATGCCTTTATAGGCTTTTCTTTAATTAAACATGGCAGCTTGTTGAATAGCTTTACTGCGATAAATTCTGGTCTACTCTGGCTCTTTCCCAGGCGACAATACATAGGAACATAGTTGGTACTGTTTCTGGTGTCATGATCATGTACTTCCTGATATGTCAGAAGGCCATCCTTCTGCCGTATATAAACCAGGTTCTCAAGGATATATAAGGAGGGAAGAGTAAGTATGCCCAACTCAGTGAATGCACTTCGGCAGTCCTCCCTATACCCCAGTCCAGTCATAATCCTGATAGCTTTTCTCTGCAGACCAAAGACCCGCTGCGAATGAGAGGAACCTCCCACGCGAGCACACCATATGACATGACACTGTGAAAAACACCAAAGTAAGCTGTTCTCATGGTGGCATCAGACACACATCCATACAGATTACGTAACAGAAACACACTACTGCCAAGTCTTCCGCAAATACTCTCAATGTGAGTATCCCACTTTAATGTCTCATCCAGGATGCCAAGAAATTTTACTGGAGATGTTTTATCAGCAAGCACAGTATTTCTTAGGGTAAAAGTCATCTTTTGCGTCTTCTCCTGGTTCAACATGAGCCTGTTTGACAAGAACCAGCTCTCAGCCTGCAGTTTAGCCTCATTTAGGCTTGTATTGGCTCCTGCCTCAGATTCCCCAGTCGTAAAGACTGTAGTATCATCAGCAAAGAGCACAAATTTACCTGTTTGGTTTATTAGGGGAAGATCATTGATAAAAATCAAGAAGAGAACTGACCCCAGCACAGAGCCCTGGGGGATACCCACACTTACACCAGCTGGAGCAGATAATCGTCCATTGGCTCTGACCACCTGCCAGCGATCCCACAAGTAGCTCGATATGAGTCCAACGCTCCCATCATCAAATTTATAATAGTTAAGCTTTTGAAGCAATAACTCATGGGACATGCAATCGAATACCTTGCTAAGATCGCAGAACAAGGCAGACAGATAGAGTCGGTCTTCATAACCATTCAATATGTTATGCAAAAGTTCAAGTATGGCATGTCTGGCGGGATGTTTGGCCCATACGATCGGTCTGGCTGCTTGTATAATGTGAATAGTTCCCTGCGTATCATATATAAAAATCAAGACTGAGAAAATAAGAAAAGTGAGTTGAATTTTTTTCCATCTTTAGCACCTTATACCTGGAGATTGGCCGTCAACACAAGATAGCGGGTATCCATACACTGAAAGTACATAAGGACACTACTTCATTCCATACATATTATTGCTGAGAAAATAAGTAACGTTTGGCGGCTCTGGGATCTTGGACTAATAGTTTGTATCTGATATAAATCAACTAACGTATCGGCTAATTTGTTCGTCCACGTGACAGACATGTTTCTGTGCCCAACAAATGTTTCCAACTGAAAGAGTACACACAGAGCGAAGAAATATCTGCATCAAGCGTATTCTTCTGATGTACAACTAGTTCCGATACATACTTTACAATATTCATATTTTTTAGGCAATTTATTGTTGCTTTCAATATTTCTAACTTTGAATTATCTTTTTATACAGCGAGGGCTAACATATTCTTGGATATGAACAAGCAAAGCGTGTTCAAATTCTGGAGTCTAATGTATGAATTAACCGAAATTCATACGGAAATGACTCTTATTCATCCGGAAATGAAGAGACTGTTGGACTCTGGTACGAAGTTTGATCTCGTCATGACGGATTGCTTCTTGAATTTTGGTTTATGGTATTTCGGAAAATTGTTCGGGGCACCAGTCATTCCTTTCGCATCTCAGGGAACAGTTACTGTCTCTAGTTTTCTCACGGGAAACCCTGAGGAGCTGTCCTATGTACCAGTTTTCGGGTTGGATTTTCCGGAAGAAATGAGTTTTCTTGAGAGAGCTACCAATGGATTGGTCTATTTGTATGTTAATCTGAAGTTGAAGTGGTATATTAGGTAAGTTAACCAATTTGAACATTTAAACTTTTGTTCAAGAGAGATTTGAATATTATCACCTATTCAATCTATACCTATATCAATACATAAAGGAAGATCCTTGATCTTCATTTTGATTTTTAAGTATATTCTGTACACTGGGGACTGTGACATTTTCCTTAGTTAAAGTTCATATAGCAAAGCTCTCAAAAAAGCTAAAATTTATAAATATAATATGTGTTACAAATACATTGATCAAATTATTCATTATAATTTTTAGGCTCTCGAAGCTATTTATTTATTTATTCAATTTGGAGTTATGTTACACTGTGGCCCTATGGTCTATTGTACCCCCCCATCAGAGCTGTTTTCTGTACTACGCCATCTAGACTGGCATGGGAGACTTGTGCTAAAAATTTGGGGGTTTGGATGGACGAGGAGTTGTCATCTAGGCATCACGCTGCATCTATAAGGAAATCCAGTTATATGAGGTTGAAGGGACTACAGAGATTTAAATATGAATTGAATGAGGCAACTAAGTTCAGACTTGTTAGATCTCTGGTCTATCCTTTATTCGATTACTGCTGTCCGGTGTACTTTGGTTTGCTGACAAAGAAAGAAAAATATAATCTGGCCAAAGTTCAGAATTCATGTTTTCGATTTGTAAGTTGTATTCCCTACAAAAGTCATATCACGCCCTACCGTAGTAAACTTGAAGAGATCACATTCGCACAGAGGGCAGAGTATATACTGGCTGGTTTTCTTGCCAGATTGATTGCCAGTGAAACTCCTGACTATCTTTTCAATAGATTGGAATTGCGTGGGTCAGCTCATCAGGTGAATATACGCCAGGCTGGTAATTACAGCGTTCCTCGGCATAGAACATCCAAATTTGAGGGTTGCTTTGATTATATGGCCCCTCATACGTTAAATAAGTATAAGGCTCTGTTTGAGGATGATATCTCAATAAGTTCGTTTAAAAAAAAATTGTATAATCGGTTGAGAGAGGATAGTTTTGGTTTTGGTTAAGTTTTAAGTTTTAGCAATATCCAAACGATTAACAATTTAAAATACGTAACGTGTTGAATTTTGAATTCCTTTTGAAATATAGTCGACATTTCAGAAACCACGAGGACCTCATAAAGAAGCATTTCAATGATACTATGACTGAGAAGGACATGGTTGATACATTAGCATTAGTTTTGAGTAATGGACATTACTCTTTCGAAAGGCCAAAACCTCATGTTCCCAACATAATACCAATAGGTGGATTCCATGTAAAAGCTCCAAAAAAATTGCCAAAGGTAACTCCAATTTTAACGAACAAAAAAAAATTATATATATATATATATATATATATAATCTCCTGATAATTATTAGCAATAACAGGCTTGTTGAATCTTAAAAAACTTGATTTTATTGAAAAGTTGACGTTTCGCCACGACATTCGTGGCTTTATCAAAACTTTTTGATAAAGCCACGAATGTCGTGGCGAAACGTCAACTTTTCAATAAAATCAAGTTTTTTAAGATTCAACAAGCCTGTTATTGCTAATAATTATCAAGAGATTAGAAATAGTTCACAGGCAACAACAATTCGAATAAATATATATATATATATATATATATATATATATATATATATATATATATATATGTATATATATATTTATATATATATATGTATATATATATATATATATATATATATATATATATATATATATATATATTTATTCGAATTGTTGTTGCCTGTGATCTATTTTTAATCTTTTGATAATTATTAGCAATAACAGGCTGGTTGAATCTTAAAAAACTCGATTTTATCAAAAAGTTGACGCCTCACCATGACATTCGCAATTGAAATTTCTTTGACATTTATTGATTTGAAAAAATTGAATAAAACAGGGCTGCTTTGTATATGCTATTCAGTCTAATATTAATATTCAAAATTCTTATCATTAGATCGTAAGGGAAACCAAAGAAACCTTTACCTACGTAATGTTTGAAAATAATAATAATAGGGTACTATTTATCTAACAACAAAGAAATTAGTTATGGGAAAACATTAAAGAAGTGGAGTAGAATTATCGGAATAGTACGCTTATATGGAAGCAGCCGTTCTGATGAGGACCAAAGAGTCCGAAATACGTGTCAACGGCTGCTTCCATATAAGCGTACTATTCCGATAATTCCACTCCACTTCTTTAATGTTTTCCCATAACTAATTTCTTTGTTGTTAGATAAATAGTACCCTATTATTATTATTTTCAAACATTACGTAGGTAAAGGTTTCTTTGGTTTCCCTTACGATCTAATGATAAGAATTTTGAATATTAATATTAGACTGAAAAGCATATACAAAGCAGCCCTGTTTTATTCAATTTTTTCAAATCAATAAATGTCAAAGAAATTTCAATTGCGAATGTCATGGTGAGGCGTCAACTTTTTGATAAAATCGAGTTTTTTAAGATTCAACCAGCCTGTTATTGCTAATAATTATCAAAAGATTATATATATATATATATATATATATATATATAATATATATATATATATATATATATATATATTATATATATATATATATATATATATATATTATATATATATGTATATATATATATATAAGTATATATATATATATATATATATATATATATATATATATATATATATATATACATAATATATATAAGTTTTGTTCGATTGTAATTTTTCATTTTTCCTGAAGCTTCTTTTCGATTCAATAGCCTTAATGACAATAAAAATTTTATGTTTATATTTGAGAAAAATAATCCGGAATTCAGCTTCCTGTAGCATTTTGAAGGGGAAAGGAAAGAGTTAAATGGATTTAGTTGAGGGTTGAAAATGTGTATGCGAGTAGAGGTGGTGGGAGTGGAATATATTTCCTTTTTGTCATTATTTTATAAAACTCAATAGTTCATATTGCAATGAAAAGAATTATTTAAGTAAGTATTCCACAGTTGAGTTTAATATAATAATAAATTCTGCCCATTGTTTTCATCAAATCAATTCCGTCGTATATTGAAATACAATTTATATATTTTGCATAAATATGATGATTTTTGAATGGTGATTAATGTTTTTCAGCGTTTTCAAGAATTTCTAGATTCTGCAGAAAAAGGAGCAATTTTGTTCAGTTTGGGATCTCATGTTAGAATTTCCTTGTTACCGGCAAAAACTTTGAAGGACATTATGAAAGTATTTTCCGATCTGCCCTATAAAATTATTTTCAAATCAGAGAAAGAAGACTTGGAAAATATACCGAAAAACGTTTTGGTTAGCAAGTGGTGCCCACAAAACGACATTTTAGGTAAGATTTTCGACTTCTGAAGCTCCTTATAAATAATTTGAATTTTGGAAAAATACGCATCTTTACAGCCACTCCAAACTGAGTTAGTAGAATAAAGATTTTTAAGTGAATTTGGTTGATGGGAATTTCGAATTTCAAATGTTTTCTCTCAATGCCTCAAATTTTTTGAAAATTTCATTCGTTTTTGCAGGTTTTCAAGCTTTGTGCATGTCTTCAGCAGGTACAAAGGGGCTATGCATAAATTACGTCACACTAATTTAATGATTTATTCACAGGTGGCTACACTTGTGAAAACACCTCCACCCTTGTGTGAAGTTAGGTACATATTTTTCAATATTAGATTTGAAAGTAATTAAACTAAAACATTAGTTTTTCCAAAATTTCTGAAAAAATTAAAAATGTTAAAAATAATGTTAGATAAAATTAACACAAAGTCAAATAATTAAAATAATGGACAAAACAAAGAAAGATATATAAATTACCGATTCAGTATTTTAGATTTCAACAACATGTGACTTCACAAGCTTTTGACTCCCACATTGTCACATGTATGTGACCCCCTTTACGTGTGACAGCTTCTTCCGCGTTTTTTAATATTTCATGTGGTTTTTTGTGAGTTTGAAGGTGCTGCCCAACTCCACAACCCTTCTCAATTGACTTAGAGGGTTGAGAATTTATATTTTGTACATTAAAAATTATAAAAATCAGGGGAAAATACGATCTCAGTGACAAAGCTCTGATGCGCACACGTTGCTTTAGTATCGAAACTACCACGTTCTGATATTCTGGTTTTGAAATTATGAAATGTTGGTTCGTTTTGATTTTTTGTAAATTTAGCTTGATATTTTAGTTCTACCAGAAGAACCGCAAATTTATTTTATGCTTAGAAATAAATTCTCAAGTAACGGAGTTCTATTTTAACGATAAGGTACATTGGTCAATTTTCAGCTCATCCAAATATGAAACTATTCATATCTCATGGTGGCTTGCTGAGCACTATAGAAGCAATTCACCATGCAGTTCCTGTACTAGGAATACCAGTTTTTGGGGATCAGAAAATGAATATACTTTCAGCAGTTCGGAAAGGTTATGCTATGCAACTGGATTTGGAGGATGTGAATGAAGAATCCTTCTCCAAACCTATTAACGAGATGATGGATAATCCAAAGTGAGTGATAACCTAGCTGTATTATAATTTTAAGTGTATATTTTATATGACAGAATATATGAGGTTAAACATCAAAGAAAATACCTTTCGGCTAGAAAATAAAAACTTTTACGTAAGACGAATACAACAAAATGTAATGGAAAGTAAAATTCAACTTATCTTAAGTTGAGTAATCTAGAAAAAAATACTGGAAAAACCGAAGTACTGAATTTATATGAATCTGATAATACAATAAATTGTGAATAAATATCTCGAATTTACATGATTATATAACTCATTTATGAATAAGACAATATAATCCGTGAATTTTGCATAACGACGTAGTATAGATAAGTGAATATACCCTTGACGACGTGATATAATCGTTTAGGTGTTTCGCCTCGTGTCAAAATGTATATATATTTTCATATTCACGGTGTTTTGACGTTTGTCAAAAAAATTAATATTTTTTATTCGTTATATAATCGTAACGAATACCACTCGAGCAATCGAAAATAATCGATTATACTGACCTCGTCACTCGACCACTCGAGCTGCGCTCTCGTGGTGTTTCGCAAAATACGTCTCGTGACTCGGTAGTATAATCGATTATTTTCGATGCTCTTGTGATATTATTACTGAATATATTATAAAATATATATATATATATATATATATATATATATATATATATATATATATATATATATATATATATATATATATATATATATATATATTCCTATATAATGAACAAAAACAAAACTTGAATTTACTACGTTTATTATTACAAAAATACTTTGAAAAATATAAAACTGCGATTGCAATTTCGGTCGCTAGACCATCATCAGGCAGATTGAGTTAAGAACTGAATACATAATTATAGATTTGCGCTTACGGGTAGGAAAGAATTATTGCAGGTACATAAATAGACAAGAGGAACACATTTCAAGAAGGGCTAATCGAAGTGGATTTCCCAAATTGTTACAATAAAATGTTCTTAGAAAAATCTTATGTTTGATTACACTAAATATAGGAGAATATATCAAGTCAATCTGGTCGTTCAGCAAGATATCTTTTCCATTATGATTGAGTTCAAAACTTTTTGATTATTCTAAGTAAGTTAGTTTGGTTCCTTTCGGTGATTTGTGCATAATTTGAAAGTTATCTCTTTGTGGAAACGGGTGGCGATTTTCACGGCAATGATTTGAAAACGTTGAATCCGTTTCATTTCTCAAAAAAGATTGTTGGTGTTCTTTAAATCTAGTCTTGAACGATCGACCAGTCTAATCTATATACACTCCTTTACATACAGGAAAAATCAACTTATAAACACCTGAACTTTCAAATTTTGAAGTTATATCTTTGGCATTGAATGAAAATCCTGAAAGTTTTGTTTTAGGTTTGAAAGCAATTTTAATATTTAACATGACATTAGCAACTTTTTCTGTTAGAGGACCAACATATGTTAAAGATGTGAACTCTTTCAATTTTTCTACTTTCGATTGAGGATAATAATAATAATAATAATAATATTTTTATTCCATTAATACCATTTACATGATATTCGAAAAGTCAGTGGAGAAAAGACAATACATTGAAATAAATCACAGTATAAACAAACACAAAAGAGTATAAAAAACATCAAAAGCTACATTCCACAAATTCATCAAGGCTATAAAATGAGTATTGCCACAGGAGATCCTTGAGAGATTTTTTAAACAAATCAAAATTTTGAACTTTTCTCATAGAGACTGGTAGTTTATTATACAATGTCAGTATAGGATAGACTCTTTTCAAAAAAAGTAGTACGATGAGGCGGTATTCTAAGAAGTCTGCCATGCCTTGTCTCATAGTTATGACTGTCAGCACTTTTAATGAATTCATTCAGATTATTTTTAACGAATAGAATATTTTTATAGATTTAGATACAGGGGAGAGTTACAATTTTGTTTCTCTGGATATATGCTCAAGAACATTTTATTGTCCCAAGTATTTTTGTGATAATAAACGTAGTAAATTCAAGTTTTGTTCTTGTTCTTCATGTTAAAGTATCACGTAGTAACGACGGATTCCGTCAACTATATATATATATATATATATATATATATATATAATATATATATATATATATATATATATATATATATATAATATATATATATATATATATATATATATATATATATATATATATATATATATATATATATATATATATATATCTGTATATATATATATATATATATATATATATATATATATATAAATATTATTTGTTTTGTTTTTCATTAGTGTAAATACTATTAAATATTTCCTTCCAGGTACAAGGACAGGGTAGCAAAACTTTCATCCCTTCTCAAAGATCAGCCACTTCCGCCATTGGACACTGCAGTATTTTGGGTGGAACATGTGATTAGACATAAGGGCGGCTCCCACCTTAAAAACTACAGCACGAATCTTTCGTGGTATCAGTATTACATGATTGATGTTGTAATATTTTTAGCTATGATTGTCTTCCTCATTTTAGCAGTAGTTTATGTTATAATGAGAAAATTTTTGTTATTTATAGCACATAGCTTTATGAATGTAAAAAGTGAGAAATTGAAAAATAGTTAGTCAATAAGCAGTTCAATCAAAAACAAATTTTCAACTCTCTATTCCAATTTGGTGGGGAAGTGGAAAAACAATGTTTTTCAATAACAGTTTCTCTTCAAACCCCCTTATTAGTGCTCTTGAAAAGTAAGAGAAGATTTCGACTTAATTTTTACTTCACTTTCCTTTTGTTTTTATTAACTTTATTTTCTCATTTCGGACTTTCAAATTCAATAATAACTGTCCTGATTTAAAATTTCGAATCTTGTAACAAGACCTTCACACTTTTGAATTCTTTTCGTTCCAGTCACCTGCGATTTCCAGAATACTGATGAAAATTGAAAATCTATAACAGGTAATGAAATTAAGAATATATATATATATATATATATATATATATATATATATATATATATATATATATATATATATATATATATATATATATATATATAATTTATATATATATAAATATATATATATATATATATATATATATATATATATAATATATTTATATATAAGTACGAGGGCAATTCAGAAACTAACCTCCGGTTGATTGAAAAAAATACACCAAGTTAAGTAAAAATATTTTAATATATACATCTTACAACTACATCTTTGCACTATTTTTCGACATAGTCTCCATAACGATTGAGGCACTTATCGTATCTCTTCACAAGCTTTGAAATTCCTTCTGCATCAAAATCACCCGCTTGTGCCTTGAGCCAGCCTGTGACCGCATCTTTGAGCTTTTATCGTCGTCATCAAACCGCTGTGACCCGAGCCAATGCGTCATAGGCATGAAGAGGTGAGAACCGCTTGGCGCCAGGTCTGGGCTGTAGGGTGGATGGTTGAAGACGTCCCGCTGGAAGGACTCAAGAAGGGCTGTTGTTCTGCGAGCAGAGTGAGGACGGGCGTTATCGTGCAAAAAAACGATACCGGAAGTCAGCATACCACGGCGTTTGTTCTGTATAGCCCGTCGTAATGTTTTTAGTGTTTCACGAACTTTTGCATCAACTGTCTGAACGAGTTCGTCAGTCACCAAGGATGGTCTACCACTCCTCTCTTCATCATGAACGTTTTCTCGTCCACTTTTAAATAAACGTACCCATTCACGGACAACTCCTTCACTCATAACTTTTGGTCCGTACACGGCACAAAGCTCACGATGAATAGCTGCTGCAGAGTATCCTTTGGCTGTAAAAAACCTTATAACAGCACGCACTTCACATTTGGCGGGATTTTCTATTGCAGCACACATTTCAAACTGCCACAAAAACTAAACTAGCGCAGGTACGATGTTCACTCGACTACGGCTTGATGCCGACTGACCTGCTGAGCGTGTGAATGCACAGATGGCGTGCTACTCCCCCCACTACCCGCACTGTGACCAATCGGAGGTTAGTTTCTGAATTGCCCTCGTATATATAAATATATTTTTTCTGTTATATAGAAACAATGAAGGTTTAGCTGTGACAGGTTAATTTAATTTATAATTACGAAAATCATTCTATAGGATTATATGTTTCGGTAGTATTCTTCAGGATTCGAATAAGAAATTTGAAGCAGCAAAGCGAAAATAAAAGTCATGAAACGTTATAATGTTCAATGTATCTGAAAAGAAATCTTCATATTTCAATATACTAGCATAACTATAATAGAATCTGTTATAAATATGTTTTCGGTAAATAGTTGAATATATTCTTTTCTGGTGTTATTCATCATATTTGGAGGAAATAATAATTACAAAAATAAAAGGAAACATTGGACTTACCAGCTACCCTAATTCATAATTGCACTTTACTTGTTTCAATTAAGATATTTCCAGAAAATCTCTATTGTTTCGTTTATGACTTACATAAAACGTCCATTCAGTAGTTGTTTTTGTTTCACCTCCTATTGCGAATTGTTTTCAACACTTGAGCTAACGCTCAAGTGAATTTTTTGTATCACTTTGTTTTGAAGAAATCATACTTGGTGTAAATTAATAATCATATTGAAACAATGGTTAAAAATAACAATTTACACATTTATTATAAAAAAAATAACGCATGACGCACGTTTCGGTGGAACTTCACCTTCTTCAGATGCTAATCGCAAACTAACTATGATTCTCTGTTATATCGAAAACAAGAAATGACAAATTATGTAGAAGGGGTAAATACAAAGATGGTTACAAATAATTATTAGAAAAGGAAAAACCAATTCTGAACTGCTAGTCAGGTAGTTCGGTAATTTTGAAAAGATTGAGAAGGGGCCTTGAAGTATGATCGATTTGGCTATTCAATAGGAGACCGGAATGCTTGTATTTATTCATCTGTAATGATTCTAAAAAATTAAGTTTAATTCCCTTACTTTCAGTATTTAATAATTTAAAATCGAAATTGAATGTGTGATTTTCTTGGATTAAATGGTTTGCATAATGTGAATCCGACTTCTGATTAACAATTTATTGTAAACAGAACATCTTTATATTCAATTTGTAATATTGGCCGCAAACTTAAACCAAGAAGTTTTGGAATTAAAAGTCACTTATAATTTGAGGTGGAAGAAAAACCATTACTTTCTTGAAAATATTTTTTGTGGAGATTTACAACAAATTACAGCGCAAAACTTTCAACATATGCATCCATCACAGTAATTACTCAATACAAATGAATTATTTATTTATCTCATTCTCATTGTAGACAATTTGATGAAAAAATTATGAAGCGCTTTGATATCATTAACCTGGTACCCTCTATAGACAATTTTTGAAGAAACTTCAATTTTATTCTAATAATATAACAGATTTCTACAATGAAAAGTAAGTGGGCTTGAATGAAACCTGCATTCTATATCGTTAATCTTCCTTTATGCCATCTATGTTTCAGAAAATAAAGTTGCTTCCTATTACTATTATCAAATAGGAATGAAATAGAGTTATTCTTCCACAAAAAACTTCATGAAATTCTGAATTGGAGTAAATGAAGATTGAGGATAATCAATCATTTTCTTAGTTCCTACCTCCGATAAAAAGTTAGTGAAGGATTTCTCGAGTCATGATTCTTCACAACTCTATATAGTCCAGTCACTGGAGACATAAAAGGGGGTTTTCCCTACAAAAGGTCAAGGAAAGTTGTAATTTGGTAGATTTGTACAGTTTGGTGTCCCAATTGATATTCCGAGTTTGCGACCTTGGGCGACCGCCGCTCGCGCCGCCATATTAGAAAAATAGTACCAAAAACCAGTTTTTTGAGAATATCTTCTCTCCAGTGCCACCTAGGTCAAAAATAGTTATTAGAAAAATTATAGATCATGCAATTTCCTGCAACTTTTGTATGAAATATTTTTTAATCAGATGAATAGTTCACGAGTTACAGCGGAGTCAAACTCAGAAAATTTCTACAATTCGCAAAATCACTACAGTTTTTCTCGAAATTTCAGTAAATACCGATTCTTTAATACGTACTACCGTTTTTTCATTCATTTCAAACAAATTGACTCTCCTCGAAGTCTACAGTACGGAGAAATAGTGGCGGAAAACATATTGTTCTTGCATGCGTTCAGCAGGTGCGACACTACTTCTTCTGTTCAACGTAGGAAAAATTAAGTTTATAAAAACAATTTTAATATCTTCGAAACCCTTGGAATGCCAACCGAATCTTCAATTTCTCTGCAAGTATTTTTGTTCTCTTCTACCTTTGCGAGGACACTAATTTCATCATTTTCGGAATTTTCTGTTCTATAACTTTCTGGCCTAGGCTTTTCAAAAGATCCGAAAAAGGAAACTTAAAATTTCTATCTTATTATCTAACTGACACCCAGTAACTGAGTAATAGTAAATAACTTTCAAAATAGAGGTCCATCGCTTGATTTGGATTTAAACCAACTTGGTAATATATCCCAACCATATCTAATTTTTCGTAGTTTTGATATACTGGATTATCATTCGCCATTGTAAGAAAAAATTTTTTTGTAGCCCCAAAATTTGTACAATTTGACAGGAACTATAAATATTCTGCACTTGCTTTTTTTCATAGCCACCTACTAATTAGGTCCAGAGCGTATATAGTTAGTATAAATAGTGTTTCATTAGTTTAAATTTATTGTTTTGTCAAATTGTTTAATAACGTATATTAAACAATATTTTTTAATGAAAACTTTTCATTCTTACCTATATAAATGGAAGTGATATATTTGTTTACTGCGTCGAACGATCTATCAAAGTGATATTTGTCTTGACTTGACATAAAAAAAAAGGAAATTATCTAAATACTACTTAAAATTTTATATAAGTATTATATAATTTTCAAAAGCGCAAAACATTTATGTTTTGAATATGGAAAAATATACAAAGTGTTCCATTTAAAAAATTATAACATTGGGTTATATCTAAACAATGACAGCTCATTCCAGCCAGTGACTACGCCACTGGATTCTACGTAAAAAGTGTATAAAAAACAGTTTTTACTTTTTCTATAAGTTTAAAGACAGCTGTGATACAGGAGGGGGACCAGAATGCAATATTTTCAACTTCGCCCTGTATCTCAAAAACGAAGCAAGCTATGAAAATTTCGTTGACGGTATCGTGAGATTAACAAAAAAGTAGCCAACGTTCGCGAAAACCGCAAATCTTCAAAAATAAGAGAGTTACTCCGTAAGGACATCGAAAATGGGACAGCCTGTACATTGTGCTCAGCCAAATTTTTGTACAGATAATTTCTTCAGACATTTTAATTGAGAGAGAATGAGCTGCAGTTCTCCATATTTATCGTCACTTGAAAATTCGTATTCCTCTTGATCCTTAACCCATAAATTGCGCCTGATACCGAATCCACGCTATGCGAGATTAGAGTTGACCCATTGCAAAATTTCGAAACGAATCGCGCATCATTTTTTATCGTAACGCCAACAGCTTCATTTCCTTTCAGTAATGACTTCGACTTTTTCCAACAAAAATCCATCCGTTGCGTAATTGCTCCGGATAATTGAAAGGCTTAAAACCCGTTTTATCGAATTTTCGTCCACGTAATCCAGTTGTTGAGTTTCAAGTGAACTAATTGCCCTTTTTGTTTCATCGCAGTACTCAATCGACCCTTTAAAAATCTCCTCGAAATGTTTACGTAATATTCACTTCGATGGTGTTTAGAGACGTCCTTTGAACTTTGAGCGGCGTCCGTTGGACGTCGTGTGATTTGAGAGGTTTCATCGGCAAGTCGAAGTTCATTGCTCGCTTCCTTTGCCCAAACAACAAGAAATAGAAAAGAACGAATATTTAAGCCAAACTATACAAGCTTTCAAAGAGCGAAACGCAAATCCCGAAGTCATAGCTGCTGCGGGAGAAAGCTTTTTATTGCTCTTTACAAAATTTCCAAGGAAAACACCATTACTTTGGGGTCCCTACGCTATCAAAATTTCGCAAGATCCGTCACGAAGAGTAAATTCAATCTTGCTGCATTACCCCCTACAAGGGAAGCTTCACGGCAACATTCCCTTCGAACCTACCACCAAGTTCAGGCTACACGAGAGTCCAGAGCAATGGGGTTGGGAAAGAAGCAAGATTGGGCTTACTCTAGTAAAAACAACAAAAGATCCAGCACCAGAAGCGCTCCTGAAATTTATTTCGTGCAGGTGCAAGAAGGGGTGCGGTCGAGCATGTGGGTGTAGGAAAACGGGCTTGAAATGTTCTATTATCTGCACATGCTGCCACTGAGACGCGTGTGAAAACAGCGCAGATATTTTTGCGGGCTCAGGAGGAGAAGAAGAAGAGGAAGACAACATCGACGACGAGAATGGAGACCTGAACGTTGCGAAACTATTGGCACAGGAAGTCGGAGAAGATAACGAAGATGAAAACTCGAAAGAGGAGGGAATAAATTTGCAAGAAGCTATTGATATGAGCGAGCCTGGACCATCTAGGGCATCGAAACGAAAGAAAAGACATGAGTAAATAATGAATCGTGGATTAGGTCTACCACATTAAAAAAACGCGCCTCTCACTCTACCTCATGGTGGTGCCGAAATGAGTAAAAAACGATAGTACGTACTAAGTAATCGGTATTTACTGAAATTTCGAGAAAAACTGTAGCGATTTTGCGAATTGTAGAAATTTTTGTGGAGTTTCGGAGTTTGACTCCGCTGTAACTCGTGAACTATTCATATGATTGAAAAATATTTCATACAAAAGTTGCAGGAAATTGCATGCTCTATAATTTTTCTAATAACTATTTTTGACCTAGGTGGCACTGGAGAGAAGATATTCTCGAAAAACTTGTTTTTGGTACCATTTTTCCAATATGGCGGCGCGAGCGGCGGTCGCCAAAGGTCGCAAACTCGGAATATTAATTAGGACACCGAATTTTACAAATCTGCCAAATTAGAACTTTCCTTGACCTTTTGTCAGAACCTACCCATTGCCTTGACTAATAATTTAATATATTTTTCCCTGTCTTCAAAAACAGCTGGAACTAATTTCTGTGTATAAATATAATATGTTACTCAATATTATGGTGGAAGTGTAAATAGCTAACGTTGTTGATAACTATTATTGCAGTCATTTCATATCTCTGTTTTTTTTTTACTATTCAAGAAAATATTCACGTCATGAAGCTACTTGAAATTTATCTCATCGTAACCTATTTTTTAAAGTTCAATTTTTATTTCTTTGAAACAATGCTCATTGGGGTGCCATCTATGAAATCTTACTTGTGCTAGAGTTATTTGTTATATTGATCCTCTAGTATTTCCCAATACTATCAATAGGTTGCAACATTGAAAAATTTCGTTCACATTCGATAGCATAGGACTGTTGATAAAATATCGATATATCGAAATATCGATATTATTATTTCGAAATATCGATATTTATTACTGATATTTTTTTGGACGATATATCGATAGTTCGATATTGAAATGTAGATATCGATGGTCGATATTTTTTCAAAATAAATTTTCATTTTCAATTTTTTTTTCGTAATTTATTTAAAAACGCTCACTGAAAATTATTGGTTTACATAATTGTTTTATTCAAACTCAAAAAATAATTACTAAAACCTATAACTTCCTAGAACATATACATTTATAATATAATTCTTTTAATAAATATACTTAACTATAAACTGTGTAATCATTTTTGAGCTGACTTACGATTTTCATTAAAATAAAGCCGATATATCGAAATATCGATATTTTTTTTCATATCGAACTCCGATATTGATATATTTGAAAATATCGATATATCGAAAATCCGATATTTAAAAAAATATCAACAGCCCTACGATGGCATGCATTTTTTATGTTACCGAAAAAGTACTGTGAATACTGCCACGGAATATAGATGATTGGAATTGACATGTACCTACTCAAATTCGAGATTTTTCTCCGTTTCTGATCTTTTCAAAAAGAAGAAAATTCATCGCGATAATCAGTGCCGGATTGAAATTTTCAGGGCCTACAGGCTGATAAGTGGTTTTATCGTTTAAGAAATATAAATCGGCTTTCTCAACTGCATTTTAACGAGCTTTTAGTATTATGATTATTGAACTCCAGGAATGAAGAGTGAACTTAGTTTTTAAATTTTAAAATTTCCTCTACATATTTCAATTTTGGTGGGGCCTTGATTCGTGGGGGCTTATAGGATGCAGCATACTCCAGCCTATTGGTGAATCCGGTACTGGCGATAATTAAGTTAGTGTGGAATGTTGGATGTTTTTATTTTGGTAAGAGCCCGAATACGATTCATTTTTCATTTGGAGTTAAAATGAGCATATCAAAATGCCTAGAAAACCTTCTAAGAAAATATTTAACTTTAATTTAAGTTCGTATCTGAATACATTCACGAAAAATAGTATATTGTTTCATTAGGAATAAAAGTGCTTTTCTCCGAATAAAAGTGTGTGTGAAGAAACGTAAAACTAGATTGCTTTGCTTACTGGTTTTGTAGATGTCAAGGCAACACAAATTTGATAATTCAACAAAATAATTGTCAGAAACATTTAAAGTCACTTATCTACGCATTATAGGACTGTGCGTTTTTGTAAGTAGCCGAGTATTGAGAAATGACTAGTTATAGTAAAATATATAAGGTTTTTCTTACACATTACATTATGTCAGATTCGGAACCCAACTGTACGATGCTCGACGTTCTTGAAATTGCCGTACAAAAATGTACACTTTTTTGTACGCTCACGGCCGGACAAAAAAGTAGAAAGCAAAGGACGTCTGTGAAATCAAACTTCAACATTGAGAACTGAGGTTGAAAAAGTCATTTTTTGACGTTTGCGCAAAAACACGATTTTTCAGAAAAAAGGCAAAACTTGGTGTCCATGGTACCGCATATACTTAATACTGGCACAGGCTATAGATAAATAGAACTGTATTAAATCTCGAGATTAGATTTGAATGCGTTCCAGAAGAAAAATCATAGCAATAATGAAGAAAGAAGTCCAGTGAGATTTACGTGACATACCTGCACCGAGTGCTTATTGCCACGGCCCCCAAGGGCGCGGGATTGAGATACGCTCAATCAGCGCATGGAGCCGAGGCTCCACTACCAGTAATTGCGTCGGTTCACAATACCTAGCACCTCACTGGTTGGAGGGAGGCACTATCTAACCTCTACCAACTTTGCAGGTTGGTTCCCGAGTTGAGGCCGCAACTCACACGTCGGATTTTCACACCCTAGCCTAGCATGCAGGCTTTCAACCACTACCCCCACGAGTCCTACACCAATTGGGGTGAGCAGAGGGATTTCACCTCTACGGGCTCTCCACCCCCCCGTGGTACCAGCTATAGCGTCGCTGGTTGGACATGCTTCGGGAACGCAATCCCTTCCATTATGAGATTTTGTGAATCTCGGCAATGGTCAGCCAGCTAAGGTACGTGGGTTCGTCATACCCAACAGCTCCTACCGGAATCGAAGCGGCTGGATGGCGCTTCCACTCCCCCGCCACCAGGAGTGAAAGCCTCGTCCATACGGATCTTTGACCAGCGGTGACTGCCCTGCGGCACACACCACACATACTCCACAACATCTATCATTCTTACACGCCTTCTCTGGAAGATAATTCCAGAGAACTCACACATCAAATCATACCTCCTTACATCCGCAATCAACTCACTCAGATTCCTCTCGTTCCTCAAACCATTCTCACCAAATACTGTCACTCTTACCTCCTCATACTCTACACAGTCAAACAACAGATGCTCCCAGCTCTCCACCTCGCCACAGAAACACCTGTCACTCTCACTCAGGCCACGGACGAACAAATACTCATTTATACTCCCATGACCCGTCAGCAGGTATCCCTGATACAGAGGCGGGTCAAACCATTCATTGTCACCAGCAAAAGTCACCCTCGGGATGAACCTATAGGTGACCCTGTCAGTACCACTTTCATTCCAACGATTCTGCCATTCCTCCACTAACATCCCTCTCAATCTTTCCATACAGACCCGCCTTCCTTCTCTGACATCCCCGGCATTCACCCTATCAAACTGACACACATCCATACCGGCTCTCAGCTTGTACCGGAGGGCACATTCCACAGCCAGCAGGTCCCAGGGCAAAACTCCCATAATGACCTGCATGGCCTCCGTGGAAACCGTCTGGCATACTCTCACACACGCATACATAGTAACTCTCTGACATCTACCAAGCATTCTACGAGCAAAGTCATACCTCAGACATCCATACCATACACAAGCACAATACATAACACATGACTCAATCATACCCCTGAAAATCACTCTCACTGTCTTCTTACGAAGCCCCCATTCTTTCCTTAACACTCTACACAAACATCCTATCACTCTTACAATCTTACCTCTCAAATCATCAAGATGCAAACCAAATCTCATTCTTTCCTGAACTCTCACTCCCAAATACTTCACATCACGAACTCTTCTTAACATTTTACCATTCACTCTTACATTGGGCGGCCTGTTCCCAGACAGAAATCCGTTCAGCAACATACACACAGTCTTACTCTCCGAAACACTCACTCCAGTTCTGACAGCCCACTCACTCACCAGATTCATACAAGCCGTCCCCTCGGTTTCGAGAGTAAGACGGCTGTTCCCTCTCACCAAGAGCAGCAGGTCGTCCGCGTACGCCACCATCTCGCAACCATGACGCCGCAGACTGACCAGCAACTCATTCACACACATATTCCACAGGACCGGACCCGAAATGGAGCCCTGCAGGCAGCCTCTCTCACCCACCGTACACACACTATCATTCACACCTCTGACACATGCCCTTCTATCATTAAAATAGCTCGCCCACAGAGCCATTTCACCACATCCGTGCCCGGAAATGATGATAGAGTGAAAAGAGGTCAAAATTAGCAAGATATTCAATTTTAAGTCCATCCGTTGTTGGAGAAATATGAAAAAATTTAAATTGGTATTAGCCATTTCAAGGAAATAGATAATGTGAAGACAAATGCATCAAACTTCAACTCTCACAGTAATCATTCGCAAACAATCATTGGAGAATAATCATGAAGCGTCATAATTTCAAAACTGGACAGAAAAATGCGAACTGATAATGGGTATTATCAATTACTTATAAAGTTGGAAGATATTTGAAACGAAGTGATTTCAATAGATTAAAAATGTCTTTAGATTAAGCACATAATCGCATTGATTATATCGACAATGACGCAAATTTCGTGCTATTGGTCTGATATAAGGCACATTTATATGAAATTATCACGTGAATAACTGCAAGGTCTGTTGACTGTTCGCTGGTGGAATAGAATCATCCAATTCAATATGCATATTAAAGTGAAATACTGTCAGTTATTATAAGAACTCCATATATATTTTTCGGCATACCATCCCATTTTCAATAGTGCTAATGCTGTTACTAGAAGTATGAACTTGACGAATATATTTCGGGATAGTATCCCATTTTCCGAAGTATTATTACTTCTATCAACCGTAACAATTATAATAACAACTCAATATATATATATATATATATATATATATATATATATATATATATATATATATATATATATATATATATTTATAAATATATATATATATTTATTTATATATATATAT
Source organism: Cynegetis impunctata (assembly GCA_030704885.1). Taxonomy (NCBI): domain Eukaryota; kingdom Metazoa; phylum Arthropoda; class Insecta; order Coleoptera; family Coccinellidae; genus Cynegetis; species Cynegetis impunctata. The sequence continues at coordinate 51,488 of JARQZK010002213.1, forward strand.
ATATATATATATATATATATATATATATATTATATATAAATATAAATATATATATATATATATATATATATATATATATATATATATATATATATAATCTCTTGATAATTATTAGCAATAACAGGCTGGTTAAATCTTAAAAAACTCGATTTTATTAAAAGTTGACGTTTCACTACGACATTTGTAGTTTATCAAAACTTTTGAAAAAATTGAAATCTCCTTGACATTTATTGATTTGAAAAAATTTGAATAGACAAAGACTGCTTTGTCTCGCTAAAATTTTTTTCCGAATGTGGTTGTTCTTTGTTATTTATTACGTGCTATTCAGTCTAATATCAACATTCAAAATTGTTATCATTAGATGGCAAGGGAAACCACAGAAACCTTTACCTACGTAATGTTCGAAAATAAAAATAATAGGGTACTATTTATCTAACAACAAAGAAATTAGTCGCAGGAAAATATTAAAAAAGTAGAGCAGAATTATCGGTATAGAACGTTTATATGGAAGCAGCCGTTGACACGTGTTTCGGACTCTTTGGTCCTCATCAGGTATTATTGCTAATAATTATCAAGAGATTAAAAATAGATCACAGGCAACAACAATTCGAATATATATATATATATATATATATATATATATATTTATATATATATATATATATATATATATATATATATATATATATATATATATATATATATATATATATATATTTACAGATTCGATTCCATTTTTAGAAGTTTTTTCCAGACCTAGTGCAAATGACGTTACTAGTTAGATAGGGGTGCCCATTTGACATTTTGACATTCCGAAAAAGAGTAAGAAGGCGTTGAAGGATTGAAACATAGAGAAGACGATTAACATTTCTGAACTCCATTGTTATTAGTTGTTCTATGTTTTAGTTTTTGAATATCTTCGACAATATCTTTTATAGTCAAACGTATTTGAATAAGAATACAGAAAGAATTGAAATCATGTCGAATCTGGACATATTGCCGGCTAATCTATAAAACTGGTGGTGACAGAACAGGTTTTCGTTTCTATGTCCGGCTTGTTCTTTTCCATTGGCATGGAATGCCATTTTATGTACATGGAATAGGTTGCATTTAACATTTTTAAGAAGGGGATGGGGCACTGTGGGGTGAAATTTTGAAAGTTGTTAATAATAACTTAGGAATATTGACATGTTTTCTCTTCTTCTTAAATTTACACAAAATCTCGAAATATATTCGGACTGTTCCTATTGTTTCAAAATTAATAAATCTGCAAATAATTCAATAGATGAGATTGTCATAAATCATGAAACCAATTATGTGATCCGTTTTCATATAATTGCGAAAAATATACTCATATACCTAAAACTGCCTTATCATCCTTTATCTTTCAATAATATCGAAATTTTCATGTCTAGATTGTAGTAATGTCTGCCTAATATCATTGTGTAATAAATCATTCAAAATTGTGCTGCTATTACATTAAAATCCGTATTTTTATCAGCATGTAGAGTGTTATTTGTTTATATTATATCACGTTTTCAATATTTGATACTGTTGATCCGGAATATGTAAAATTTTACGATAAAACTGTATACTATAAAAATCAGTTACTTAAAGTGTTGTATAATTTTGGTCACGCATAGATTATATTAGATTTGGAATAGAACCAGATAAGAAGGAAACATTCATAGCTAAATAAGTTCATAGTTTGTATTTGAACAAGAAACATGCAAAAAATAAAAGTTTTACTTAGTGTGATCTCAAGTCTAAGTATTGTACAGGCATCAAATATCTTGGGCATATGGTTCCATGGCGGTAAAAGTCACCACATACTGGGTGAAGTACTCTTCAAAGAATTGGCTAGAAGAGGTCATAATGTCACAATGGCAAGTCCGTTTCCACTGAAAGAAGCGTTTCCAAATTATACTGATGTATACTTATCAGGGATCCTAGAAGATCAACATTGTGAGTATAGAAAAGCTTTGTTTAATCTATGCATAAGGATGAATGATTTTTGATCAAAGGAGTCTTTAAATTGAAAGATATATTAAGTGCTAAATATTTCGAGGTTTCTTGAATGTTTTATCCAATTAGCTATTTTCTTATGGTACATTTCGATGTTTGTATAGGATATCTTGATAAATACAGAAGATACAAAAAAATCGAATTCAAGATTTCTCTTTTCGAAAAAAATTCAGTTGCGAAATATTGTTTTTAACCCTTTCCGGCCCATATTATTTTTTTGTGGAAAAAATATTATGTATAGTTTGATAATGGTATATTAGAGATACTTGAAGACAATGAAACAAATTTCAAGATAAAAAAACACAAGGATTATCCTGCAGGATGTGGTCACTCCACATAACCAGTATAGGAACATATAACCAAACAGTATCACCTATTTTGCGTAATATAACATGAAACAGTTTTTGTCATGTTTCAAACACAATTCTACTTTGCACGCTGAACATTTCTTATAAATCATAGAACTAATCTGCATGAAGATTTTCTAAATATTCAGTTATTGGGTTCCCAACCCTCCCGGATTGCCCGGATGACTCTGGTAATAATGGTCAACCTCCCAACTTCCCGGGATGGCTAATTTCCCCAGTTTTTTTAAAATTATACGCAACCGCGCTCTACTAATCAAACTTCGGTTTTTAAAGATTATGATTTTGAGGTAAAAACTGTCAAATATTAGAACCAGAGTAGGTATATATAAATTAAAAATAAATAAATGATTGACATTTTCTTCAACCCCCTCTCTACTAAACTCCTTAAAAAAATCTCCTGGGCTTGGTCCTTTCGAAAATTGGCAACCCTATTCAGTAGGTAGGTACTCCAAACTTGCTTCCTCAGAACTAAAATAAGATAACACGATTACGTAAGTGCCCAGTGGTCACTTCAGGAGACCCCAACAAAATTAGTAATTTCGAAAGAAAGGAAACATTTACGTTCAATATATTCATGAAAATGCATAAGTAAGATATAAGTAAATAACTTTGGAGCCATTTTTCCACCATTCATAAATAAAAATATTAAATTCACACAGTTTCAGCAGATCCTCTAAGTAGTGTCCAACTATAGTAAACAAGCATTAAGCTTGACTATTGTGGAATTCGTGATAAACAACTGCAGTTTATAAAATCCTATTTGAGTGGTCGTCGGCAGAGAGTCGAGCTAACTGTTGATGGCCGGAGTTTTGTGTCGGACGAGGCGGTAGTGGATGCTGGTGTCCCTCAGGGGAGTATCATAGGCCCACTACTGTTCATCGTATACATTAATGACCTCCCTAATCTTTTTCACGACTCGACTACTGGAATCACAATCTATGCTGACGATACTAATCTGATCGTGAAATCCTCCGATCTGGGTACCGCCCTGGCAGAGTCTGCGGCTGTGGTCGATATCTTTGCGGAATGGTGCTCGAAAAATCACTTAAAAATAAATTTTGATAAGTGTGAGTGTTTACATTTTCAAATTCGGGCAAACTCACCATTAGGATCTAGTCATGTTCACCTTACATACGGTGACATAGCTCTTAAACCGTCCACTAAATTTCTTGGATTAATACTATCCTCTGACCTAAAATGGGGAGAACACATTGATCACCTTAGTAGTAGACTTATGTCGGTAATATATACGTTCAATGCCTTGAAGTGTCATCTTAGCATAGATGTCTTGCTTATGCTATATTTTTTCGAACTTTCAGTCCCTCCTGGCCTACGGGATCTTGTTTTGGGGGAATAGTCCTCACTCTGCAAGGATTTTTTTGTGGCCCAGAAGATGGCACTGAGAAGCTTGTGTCGTATGAGACATCGATCTTCCTGTAGGGGCATTTTCAGGGAAAATAACATTCTCACAGTTACGGGCTTGTACTTGTTCAGGTGCCTTATGTTCATCCGCGGCCATAGTGAACTATTCACTGATTTTGAAAATCATAATAACACTAGGCGCACTCATTCCTATCTCCTGCCTCGGCTCGCCTTAACTACCTCACAACACTGTGCATCATACATGTGCATGAAAATTCACAATGCACTACCGCGCGAGTTCCGCTCGATTTCTCGGCTGCGACCTTTTGAAGAGGCGATCCGCAGATTTTTGATAAAACTGGAGCCTTACTGTCTTCAGGATTACTTTGATGCTTGTAGAACCTAAATATGATATGTTCGATTATTTCTGACCTGTTTTCTTTTATTATAAGATATTGTAATACTATGAGAATAAAATCCTATTATTATTATTATTATTATTAAATGCACGTTATACGCGCTTCGACTCATTTCGGTCTGTTTTCGATGAACACGTCAAATTTTGCTATGTTAGACAACCCACAAAACACACTGTGTTTTGTGGCCTCAAGGGCGTTATGAGCGGGAATTATGGATCAAAACGCCCGCTCATTGTACGAGGACAACTGAAGCAACTTCCATTGATTAAATGCTTCATATTCCTTGTCGTATACGACTCTGGATTTCTCCGGCAATGAATTATTCGCAGCTTTGGCTGCATTTTCTATGATATTCTTGGGTAAATTCATTTTCATTTCCATTATTTATACAAGAATACACAAAGAAAGCAGCAATGACATTCACTAAATATGATGACAAAAATATTCACAAACGTCAAAATATCAACAAATGACATGCCTTCTATGAGAAGGAAAATGGAAAGTATAGGAGCAATGAACCGATTTTGAAAACGATTTTTCGTTATAATAAAATAATTTTTTCGTAAAAAATAAAATCTTGTATGCACCACGTGCGTTACTAGATCCTAACGCCCATCGGGCCATCGGATCCATATAACGCACTTGGTACATAAATAACTATTTCAGTCTTGATAATAAGTCATAACTCGAAACATGTCGACTTTCCTTTGCTGTCAAATACAGTACCAAATTATTTTCATACAGATAAACTTCTTAATCCAAGTATTGTTTCATTTTGAAGTTTGAACTTTATTCTTTACGATGTTTCACCAGGTGATGTGCGAGAATTAAATCTCAGTTATTATATTTTATAGGTAATCAATTGTTCAGTATTTCAAACTTTGAATTATCTTTTTATACAGCGAGGTCTAAAATATTCTTGGAAATAAACGAGGGTGGCATTTTTACACTATGGGATGCAATGCTTGCAATGACCAGAGCTCAAACTGAACTGACTCTTATTCATCCAGAAATGAAAAGACTGTTGGAGTCCGGTACAAAGTTCGACCTCATCGTAACGGATTGGTTCCATAATTTTGCTATATTGTATTTCGGAAAATTGTTCAAAGTACCAGTCATTCCTTTGGGGTCCCAGGGGGCAGTTACTATGACAACTGTTCTCACGGGAAATCCTGAGGAGCTGCCTTATATACCAGTTTTCGGGTTGAATTTACCGGTAGAAATGAGTTTCCATCAGAGAGCTATCAATGGATTGTTCTATTTGTATACTAATCTGAGGATGAAGTGGAATATTAGGTAAGTTAACTGAATTTAATATTTAGATTTTCGCTAAAAAAAAATTAAATGTACCTAAGTACATATTTCATCTGTATATCAATATGTGAAGCGAGAACTTTGTCTCTTAGATGACTGTGAGATTCTGTATACTTGAAGTTTATATAGACAAGGAGCGCAAAATGCTGAAATTTATATATATATATATATATATATATATATATATATATATATATATATATATATATATATATATATATATATATATATATATATATATTAGACTGAGAGCCAGGGTTCTGCAGACTTACGGTATAGTAGCAAGGTATACTATTCCACCTGCCGTAGGTGAAGTGGAGATTCACTAATCCCATCAAGGGTTCCTATGGGCGTGCCCAGAACCCTGAACCAGTGACTCTGAAAACGCGATCGCAGCATGTCTGCCGTTTTGATATCTTAAAATATATAATTTTTTTCATGTAAAAACTTAATGTCTGACACTTCTTCCGATTCCTACTATTAGTTTACTATTAGTTTCTATTATAATTTTCCACACACATTGTAGTGTGGAAAATTAATTTTTCCGCATCGTGTGGAAATAATTTTCCGCACCGTGCGGAAATGGAATAGCAGGGTTTTTTTTCCGCACTGTTTCGCAATGTGACTCTTTACGAATTGAAATGCGTGCGAGTTCTGTTGACTTTCCTCACGCTCGTAGAAAAACTATTGTACCTAACACTTGCGGAAAATGTTTTTCCGCACTCGGCTGCTTCACCGAACTCCGCTTCGCGTCGTTCGGTGAACGGCAGACTCGTGCGGAATAATTCATTTTCCGCACTTGTTAGGTAAATAGCTATATCTGTCTGGATGTCAGAACCGACCTATCTGTGTGATTTTTTTTTGAATATGTGTATGTAATAATAATATAAATGACATGCGTCATTTTTAGCTTAGCTGAAATAACGTGAAGTTGTTTAAAATTTTCGCAGCTTTGAAATTCTATGAATTATAGTAGGAACCGCAGGAAGTGTCTGCCATTAAGTTTTTACATGAAAAAAATTATATATTTTAAGATATCGAAACAGCAGACATTCTGCGATCACGTTTTCAGAGTCAAGTTTGATGTCTTTCGACTTCTGGACACGCCCAAAGGAAGCCTTGATGGAAATACTGAATACATTACATAAAGTGAACAAGGAAAATTCTTTAATAATTTAAAAAATTATCAAACAACTTTCCAAGGAAGCTGGTTATACGTATTCAGCAACGCAAAATCTGCATTCACAATCGAACGGTGAATTATAGAAATTGTCAAGTCACCCCGACTCAAAATCTGCATACAGCGCTCTCGTGAGTATATCCAAAGGTTTTAAATCACTATGTTAGTGTGCCTTGGAATCATATACACCACTGTTGTAGAGTAGATATCTTCATATCAGGAGATACGTGTTTAGGCGACGAATTTCTGCATTTTCAGTCTAAGCGGTGAATTGTTGTTTCCCAATATCTTTGGTGGGATGGCGCTCTGGATTGTTATCCGACCAGTGTTACTGACCACGGGTCAGGGGGAACAATTAGAGATTTGTTAATTCACTCCGGGTCAAATGAGCTGCACTGATGAGATCTAATAAGAAAGAAACAGCTGTATGCAGATTTTGAGTCGGGGTGACTTGACAATTTCTATAATTCACCGTTCGATTGTGAATGCAGATTTTGCGTTGCTGAATACGTATAACCAGCTTCCTTGGAAAGTCGTTTGATAATTTTTTAAATTATTAAAGAATTTTCCTTGTTCACTTTATGTAATGTATGAAATTGACCATGGTCAACTAGTATGTTTTTCATGATTTGATTGAAATAGTGAATCCCCACTTCACCGGCAGGTGAAATAGTATACCTAGCATTAATAAGGACTTTGCTACTATACCGTAAGTCTGCGGAACTCTGGCTCTTAGATTTATGTCTTACAAAGACATTAAATTATTCATTGTTACTTGTAGATTCCCGTAACTGACATCATAGAACAAAATTCGATGATAAACTCATAATTGACTCGGGATTACGGATATCTAGGGTTAGCGGTCGGCCGAAGGCCGTCTGTTAGTCGTATTATCCGTATTGCAGTGTAACGAAGGAAAACCAGTCAAGTGCGGTGATATTTTTTGATCCCTTTTAGAACTCCTAGATCACGATTCCCGAAAAATTCTTCAAAATATAATTCAATCCGTTGGAATCGTATTGCGCGAAAGATACGACTTTAGTGATGGAGTTCTACTGCTCTCGAAATTTTTTCAATTTGTTCATGCCTCCAGGCGAACGAGAAGGCTCGTTTTCTTAAAGATACAGGCCTATGTTCAATAATATTCACGATTAATATAGATGATTGTTTTTCGATAATATAACCACAAATTCAATTGAACATTAAACTAATTAATTATGGTCGAATAAAAACCACTGGGTGACCACTACTTTTAATAGATTCAGTATTGGTAATAATAATAACTCAAGCAATGAGTAAAGACAACAGATGATCTACCAGAGTCACACATGTATACCCCAGATGGTAAAGCGACCGTTTCTTTGTCTTAAATTGCTACCTTTTCCGAAGGTTGGGGAAACACCCCCATCAGAATGGAGGAATGAGCTTAAGACGATGTTGATTATACATATGTATATATATATATATATATATATATATGTGTATAATTATATATGTATATATACACACACATATATATATATATATATATATATATATATATATATATACACACACAAATATATATATAGATATATATATATATATATATATATATATATATATATATATATATATATATATATATATATATATACAATGTTTATGAGCATTAAGATGGCCAGTGCAAAAGATTGAAGCGATAGATAGGCTATTTTGGTCTTTTAAGATACTCATCAGTATGTCATATCAATCGATTGCAATGACTAAATCAATATCAAAACGATTAACAATTTGAGCTATGTAGCGTGTTGAATTTTAAATTTCTCTTTAAATAGGACAGCCATTTCAGGCACCACCAAGACCTCATAAAGAAGCATTTCAATGATACCATGTCGGAGAAGGAAATGATAGATACATTAGCATTAGTTTTGAGTAATGGACATTACTCTTTCGAAAGGCCGAAACCTCATGTACCCAACATAATACCAATAGGTGGATTCCATGTACAAACTCCAAAAAAATTGCCCAAGGTAACTGTCTTTTATATATATGAATATATATATAAATATCATCATCATCATCATCATATGCAGCTATGGTCTACCGTTAAGTACGGTGCAGCCTCCTCGCATATCCTTCCTTCATTCCTGCCCATGTATTACGTTGTTGAGCAGCTTGATACCAGTTTCTTCCTGCTTCTTTCCTGATATCATAATCCCATCTTATATTGGGGCGCCTCTTTGGCCTTTTGACGCCTCTTGGGTACCACTGTGTTGTCCTTATGGTCCATCTATTGTCGGTCCTTCTCGCTAGGTGCCCTGCCCATTGCCATTTGAGGGATTTTATTCTATGGATGACGTCTATTACCTGGGTCTTTCCTCTAATCCACTCTATTGTCTTACGGTCCCTCTTTGTTATGCCGAGCATACACCGCTCCATAGACCTTCGTGCAACCTGGAGTTTCCTTATGAACTCTTGCTTTAGTGCCCAGGTTTCACAGCCGTACGTCAGGACTGGTATTATCAGCTGATCGAAGGCTCGTTTCTTTAGGCGGAGTGGCATTCTTGATTTAAAGATGATGGAATTTTGTCCGAATACTTTCCATGCCAATTTTATTCTTCTGTTGTTTTCCGGAAGTAGTGAACCAGACTTATGTATTAATTGTCCCAGGTATATATATTCGTCCACTACTTCAAGTGTGGTATCGCTGACCGTGATATCGTGATTTTCTACCATTTCATTGTACATGACTTTCGTTTTGTTCAAGTTCATCTTTAGGCCTACTTCATTGCTCACTATGTTAAGCTCGTTGATTTGTTGTTGTAGTTCTTCAGGGCTGTTCGCGATTAGGACAATGTCGTCAGCGAATCTTAGATGGTTCAGATATTCTCCATCTATCTTCATACCTCTTCCGTTCCAGTCCAATTTTTGGAAGATGTTCTCCAAGGTGGCCGTGAAGAGCTTCGGAGATATTGGATCTCCCTGTCGGACTCCTTTGCTTGTAGGGAATTCTGGGGTTCCGTCGTATATACTTACTCTAGCTCTAGCCTCTTTGTATATGTTGGCCAGAGTTTCTATATACTGACTGTCGACACCTTGATGGGTGAGGGCTTCAATTACTGCTTTGGGGTATATCGAGTCGAATGCCTTCTCGAAGTCTATGAAGGCTAGTGCTAATGGTAGCTCGTATTCTTTTGTTCTACTGATTACTTCCCTAAGCGTGTGGATGTGGCCAATTGTACTGAAGCCACTTCTAAAGACAGCTTGTTCTCGTGGTTGTTCATCATCTAATATTTTCTGTGTTCTATTAGTGATGATCTTTGTGAAGATTTTATAGATTACCGGCAGTAGGCTCAGTAGGCTTATTGGTCTGTAGTTCCTTATATCTTCCTTACTGCCCTTCTTGTAAATCAGTATTATGTTTGCGCTGTTCCACTGCTGCGATATTTTCCGTGTTCTTAGGCAGTTGGTGAAGATACCTGCTAATATCTTCCAGGTTTTCTTGTCCGCATATTTCAGCATTTCTGCAACTACACCATCGTTTCCTGCTGCCTTGCCGTTTTTCAGGTCTTTCAGCGCCATCTCCACTTCTTCCATGAGAACTTTGAACATTTGAATATTTTGTGGGGCCTTATATAATTCACTGTAGAATTTGGTGACCAGATCAATTATCTTTACTTGTAACTCTGGAGCTACCTTCCTCCAGTGCAATTATCTGTCTCTTTCCTATCACAAGGGCTCTCTTTGCCTTCTTATAACTATTCCTGTTTTCGATTGCTCTCTCCACTAGTCCTTCGTTGTATCTTTTGATATCTTCCTTCATTTTCTTCCGTATGGTCTTACACAATTCAGAGTACTCAATTCTGTATACATAAATATATATATATATATATATATACATACAGTGGCGCACCCAGGGGGGAGCCATGGGGCTGCAGCCCCCCCTGAGATTTATTGTAGTAACAAAAGAATTGAGATTACTAAGATAACAATTGTAAAATGAGCTCATCTACTACTATAAAATGAGCCCACAAATGTCAACCATAAGACCTATTATGATTTACCGGATACGGGATGTGCGTTTTCTAATTAAATTTAAGGAGGTAACTTTTGATTCAGATTCATATATATATATATATATATATATATATATATATATATATATATATATATATATATATATATATATATACATATATATTATATATTTTTTCAGAATTTTCAAGAATTTCTAGATTCCGCAGAAAATGGAGCAATTTTTCTCAGTTTAGGATCGAATGTAAAGATTTCCTCGTTGCCGGCAAAAACTTTGAAGGGCATTATGAAAGTGTTTTCCGATCTGCCCTATAAAGTTATTTTCAAATCAGAGAATGAAGAGTTGGAACATAAACCGAAAAACGTTTTGATCAGCAAATGGTGCCCACAAAACGGTATTTTAGGTAATATTTTTGACTTATGTAACTTCTCATGTCATAATCCTTCTTACGATTCAATTGATCAATTTTCAGCTCATCCAAATATGAAACTATTCATATCTCATGGTGGCTTGCTGAGCACTATCGAAGCAATTCACCATGCAGTACCTGTACTAGGAATACCAGTTTTTGGGGATCAGAAAATGAATATACCTTCAGCAGTCAATAAAGGTTATGCTATTCAACTGGATTTGGAGGATGTAAATGAAGAATCCTTTTCCAAAGCTATCAAGGAATTTATGGATAACCCGACGTAAGTGGGTAACCTAACTGTATTATAGTGTACACTGGATTTGACAGAATATATGAGATTGAACATCAAAGTAAATACTATATGACGTAGATACGAATATTCCAAAATGAAGAAGAAATTGAATTTCAACTAATGCTATGTTGCATGAATTTGATGAAAATCTGAAACAACACAAAAATAATCGGATTCATATATATATATAATTATATATATATATATATATATATATATATATATATATATATATATATATATATATATATATATATATATATATATATCCACATTTTCCCCCCTTTTTTATATTGTGCTTATTTTAATTTGACACACAAAGTTTGACATGTCTTGAAATTGACCCCTGTGGTCCACTCCCTCTGTGCCTGAGGATGAAAGAAGGAAAATTTCGCGAAACCGGTAGCCATTAACAAATAAAAACTAAAAAACCATTGTTGAGAGTTTTTTTATTTTTTTGTTTTTTGTTACCTAGTACCTACGTGATATTATGGAATATTTCCTTCCAGGTACAGGGACAGGGTCGCAAAACTATCATTTCTTCTCAAAGATCAGCCACTCTCACCAATGGACACTGCAGTATTTTGGGTGGAACATGTGATTAGACATAAGGGTGGGTCCCATCTTAAAAACTACGGAACGAATCTTTCTTGGTATCAGTATTACATGATTGATGTAGTATTATTTTTAGCTATCATTGTCTTCCTTATTTTAGCAGTAATTTATGTTATAATGAGAAAATTTTTGATATTCATAGCACATAGCTTTATGAATGTACGAAATGAGAAATTGAAAAATAATTAGACAATATTATGCACTTCACTCAGGTTTAAATTTGCAGTCCTCTATTCCAATTTGGTGAAGATTTAAAGAAACAAAAATCTTTGAAAACCCGTTTCTTTTATTCCAAATCCCCTCCAAAATATCGACAAAAAGTAAGAGAAAATTTCAACTTCATTTTTTCTATGCCCTTCTCTACTTTTTATTTACTTTAATTTCTCATTTTGAACTTTCAAAATTCAATGTAAACTGCCATGTTTTTAAAGTTCGAATGCCATATAGATGTTTCGATGAAACTTTTGTAAGAATCTTGTAACAAGACCTGAACAATTTTGAATTCTTCTCTTTTTAGTCACCTGTGATTCCATAACCTAATAAAGATTGAAAATCTATAACAGATAACGAAATTAAGAATATGTATGTGCATTATATATATATATATATATATATATATATATATATATATATATATATATATATATATATAATATATATATATATATATATATATATATATTAGTATATAATATATATATATATATAATATATATATATATAATATATAATAATGTAGACAATTTTGGTACATGTCTTCTATGCACCACGGTGCATTTTGTGATGTAAAAAAAGTTTCATTTTCTCTACCAAAGGCGTTCGTACGGTTTTTGCTTTGAATATTTTTGGAGAAAAAAATACAACGCCACTGCGTTCTCTTGAAATGAAAATTAATTTTGAGCTTTATGAATGTACGAAATGAGAAATTGAAAAATAATTAGACAATATTATGCACTTCACTCAGGTTTAAATTTGCAGTCCTCTATTCCAATTTGGTGAAGATTTAAAGAAACAAAAATCTTTGAAAACCCGTTTCTTTTATTCCAAATCCCCTCCAAAATATCGACAAAAAGTAAGAGAAAATTTCAACTTCATTTTTTCTATGCCCTTCTCTAGTTTTTATTTACTTTAATTTCTCATTTTGAACTTTCAAAATTCAATGTAAACTGCCATGTTTTTAAAGTTCGAATGCCATATAGATGTTTCGATGAAACTTTTGTAAGAATCTTGTAACAAGACCTGAACAATTTTGAATTCTTCTCTTTTTAGTCACCTGTGATTCCATAACCTAATAAAGATTGAAAATCTATAACAGATAACGAAATTAAGAATATGTATGTGCATTATATATATATATATATATAGATATATATAGTATATATATATATATATAAAGATATATATATATATATATATATATAATTATATATATATATATATATATATATATATATATATATATATATATATATATATATATATATATATATATATATATTATATATTATATATATATATATATATATATATATATATTTATATATATATATAATATATAATTATGTAGACAATTTTGGTACATGTCTTCTATGCACCACGGTGCATTTTGTGATGTAAAAAAAGTTTCATTTTCTCTACCAAAGGCGTTCGTACGGTTTTTGCTTTGAATATTTTTGGAGAAAAAAATACAACGCCACTGCGTTCTCTTGAAATGAAAATTAATTTTGAGATCCCCATTCATTTTTGAGCAAATTTGATCTCATTGGTTTTCTTTGTTCGACGAATGTTTTCCGCTTGAAAAAATGAAAATCGTTTTACTTCAGGATCAATTCCTCAAAAATCTGATGCAATGTGGAAATTTCTGTGCATCGACTGAAAACAAATTAAGAAATCAGATTTTCTCCAAATGTACAAAAAATGTACCAAATCTTATAGAGTTGTCTACAATATTATCTCAGTTATTACTAAAAAATTATTTTTTTTCAAAATTGTATCACTCTGTATATCAAAAGTTAAGACTTAAGGCAAACATTCATAGGTAGTATTCATATAGGATGGTTTCATTTATTACTGAAATTAAAAAAAAAATCAAATTTGCCAAGACTTTTGAAAATACCGAACGATTCATGGTCTAGTTTTCTTTTGATTTTTCACCCCGACAACACTGAAAACCGTATTGTCCAGGTGAATACCGGACACCTGGCAATCCTACCTGCATTTCAACGCATAAATTCCCTCTTTACCGACAGATAGTCTGCATTACAGAAACCTATCTTATGTCACTTCGCATCTTCAAGATTGTCAAATTAGTCGGGATCAAAACCCCTCGACAAGGCGGAATGCATTGGCTCAAAAAAAAAGGAAGTGTGTTTCAGCTGACACGGCGATTTTCGATGCTGAAAAGGCTCAGAAAGACCTCTGAGAGTCCTTCAATTAGAAGTGATCGCTTTGATGGGGTGTATCGGTGGATGATTCAGAAGATATTGTGGACATTTCATCAATTTGTCCCTGATATATGTCAAGGAGAGCAGGACTAGCGGAAAAGAATTGAGAGGGATTTGTATTCTTGCTTTTTATTGGAATATGTTGCCGATATATAACAATCATTTCATGAAAAATATACTAGAATAAATTTTAAACTTTAAAATAAAACACACTTGGCTTAAGTTTCACTATATAAAAATATTTAGATACTGTATTTAGCAGTAAAGGATAGTCGACATGTTCCGAGTTATGAACTCATTATCAAGACTGATTACAGGAGAGTATTACATCTTATTTTATAAAACAGACAAAAGCAAAGGTGATACCTGAAAATCAATTTGTTCGTTTACAAGGGATAATTTACTATTATAGGCGGAACTTATTTTGAGAATTTCAAGAAGGTCAAGGCGCTTTTCTTTGTTACCTGAATGCAACAATTGGGTTTTGTTGAAATCTAATAGGAAATGATTAAATTTTATACAATGTTCGGAGAAACCAGTGATATTTTTATTTTGTAAAATTGACTTTTTATGTTTTTCAACACGAACGTTTATATTCCTTCCTGTTTGTCCAATATAGAAAGCAGGGCATTCGTCGCAAAATATTTTGTAAACACAACTGTTTTTACCGATGTCAGAATTTTCTTTATTATTGACTAAGAATGACTTCAAGTTTCTCTTATTTGTACAAATTATTTTAACGTTATTTTTCGATAGTCTGTTTTGCTACTCAAATTCGGCACATAATTTATTGGAAAGTATTTTGGTTCTTTATTAATAGTTTGCGTGGGGTATATTGAATGCAACAGATTCTTTATTCGTTTTTTCCCAATAAGCTTATCGATAACCGTTATAGGTGGCTAATAATTAAATTGTATTAACTTCGGTTTGAAAATTTGTTTCCGATAATGGAATAGTGAACAACCTTTGTATGAACGAATAAAAAGTACTGAGTTTTATTTTAATGTTTGGTTACTGTCGCTGTGAATAAAAGTATCTGTAAAGGTTGGTTTTCTATAAATGTTGAAAGTAAGAGAATCCAAATTCCTAGCAATCTGAACGTCTAAGAAATTCAAGGTACCGTTTTCGTTTTCAACTTCTTTCGTAAATTAAATCGACTTGTAGAAATTATTCATATATTCAAGGAAACTAACTGCCTTTATGTACCGGTCCAAATACAAAAAATATCATCTACATACCGCCTCTAACTTAAGCCAAGTGTGTTTTATTTTGAGTGATGTGCGAGAATTCATTCTCGGTTATTAAAAATATACTAGTTGACCATAATCCATTTCATATATCACGTAACATAAAGTTAATAAAGAAAATTCGCCAATATTTCAAAAATTATGAAACAATCTTCCAAGGCAGCAATTTATATATATATTCGACTCGAAATCTGCATTCACAATGCAACAGTGAACTAGAGAAACTGTCAAGTCATTTCATTAATATAGTCATTCCAGAACAACACGGATTTCTTCCTCACAGATCGACTGAGACCAACTTGGTTACATTTGTTGATTTTGTCATAGAATCAATGGACGGACAGTTACAAGTGGATGCTGTATACACCGACCTGAGCAAGGCATTTGACACGGTAGATCACAGGCTGTTACTGCAAAGTCTTGCTGAGGTGGGTGTAGCCAGATTTCTTTTAAGATGGATATGGTCGTACCTAACAAACAGGGAGCAGTTAGTGGTGGTTAACGGGTTCGAGTCTGACTCATTTCAGATTACTTCTGGCGCGCCTCAGGGCAGCCACTTGGGGCCATTATTTTTTCTGCTACATATAAATGATATCAGTGAATGCTTCAGCAAGAGTAAATTTTTGATATACGCAGATGACTTAAAGATATACTGCACTATTCATGGTCCAGGTGACTGTCTGGGTGTACAGGAGGATCTGGACCGCCTGGCGGTATATTGCCAAGTAAAAAACCTGAAACTTAATTTAGATAAATGTGTTTCTATTGTTTACACCAGAAACAAAAATGTTTTTAACCATACTTATAAAATTAACAACACAAATTTAAGGGTGGTCTCCGAGGTCAGAGATCTGGGTGTGATATTAGACTCCAAGATGCTTTTTAGATCTCATATAGATCATTAACAGCTCAAAAAAGTTGTTAGGTTTTATTAAGAGAAATACCAGGGAATTTCGAAATTTGACAGCATTGAAAAAATTGTACTATGCTTACGTTTACAGTAGACTGTGCTTCGCATCAGTTGTTTGGGCCCCGCGGTACAGTATATATATTAGTCGACTTGAGTCTGTCCAACATAAATTTTTAAGATACCTATCAGTCAAAGAACAGACTCCAATTTTAAATCACGATTATAGCCTAATAATGCGTCAGCACAGTATGGTCTCCCTAGAACAGCGAAGAGATATGTCTCAAGTGTTAATGATTTTTAAAATTTTTAAGGGACTAACATTTTGCCCAGAGGTGCACAGTAAGATTCAATTCATTATACTAGCCAGGAATTTTAGGCATCAGGAACTTTTTCAATTACCATTTAGAAGGTCCAATTTAGGACAAAATTCACCGCTGTGCAGAATGATAAGATCTTTTAATTTACATTCAAATAACATACAACACTTCGAAATGGCTTTGAATTGCTTCAAGATGTTGATTAAACGGTTATTCTTAAGAAACATATAGTTACATTATAAAAAGGCCTACATTTTTCATAAATCTAAATTCTAACTAGACCATTGTCAATTTGTAATAGGTATTTTTCTTTGATTTCTTTTTTTCTTTTTTTTAGGTAAAGGTAATTTTAACCCGCTAAATGTATATTAGTATTGGGAGGGTTTTGTTTGGATGTTTGTATCTGTGTAAGCCCCTAATTTGGAAATAAATAAATAAAAGTCAACCGGACTGAATATCTGCGTACAGCTGTTTCGATCTTATTAGATCTCTTCAGTGCAGCTTACTTGACTCGGGGTGAATTGACATATTTCTTATTGTTTCCCATTACAAATCACGGTCGAGACTAATATCTGGATAACAACTCATAGCGCCCTCCTCCGAAGATATTGGGAACCAACCAGTCACTGTTTAGGAGTTTAGGTTAGACCGAAAAAGCATAATCCCATCCAGAGAACAAATACTACCTGACATCAAGATTTCTACTCTGCAACAGTGGTGTATTGGATTCCAGAGTACATTAAATTAGTGTTCAAAAATTCTAGACATAGGTACTAATGAGAGCGCGTTCCATAAATACTTGTTATTCGTAGGGCGCTTTGGGTTGTTGTCCATATTCGGCCGCGATTTTTATGAATATCACAATAATAACAATAAGAAAAATGTCAATTCTCTCAGAGTCGAGGGAGCTGCACTGAATAGGTCTAATTAGATCGAAACAGCTGTATGCAGAGTTGGAGTAACTTGACATTTTCTATAATTCACTGTTGAATTGTGAATGCAAATAACCAGCTCTATATATATATATATATATATATATATATATATATATATATATATATATATATATATATATATATAATAATAATTATATATATATATATATATGTAATGAAATGTTATATTGGGCACTCGGCAAAAGGTGGCTAGATTTAAATCAAACAACCATTGGTCATGAACATCTATATTTCGGTCCTTAGTTTGGGACCTTCATCAGGATGCTGGAATCAAAAAGCTCACATAGTAACACACATATCAACTAAAACGCAAGCAGTGGAAAAGCCACACAAAACTACAATTATAAAGTTACTTACATGTGACAAGTTGTGAAAATAGAGCGGCGAAAAACGAATGACACAGAGGGAGCATTCAAAAATTATTTAAAATCAAACAAAAGCATAATGATGACAAGTATAAAAGGAGATATTAAATCTCTGGAACATGATTATCAACTAAAAATTAACATCAAAAAGTTAACATCAAAAAGATTAACATCAAAAAAGATCGGCCACAACATGGCCAAGTCAGGTTATGCAGTAATTGACAATTAATGAAAATGGACAGTCTTGACAGACCGACCACAGAAAAGCGTGAAAGAATAAACCACAAATCAGTGGTGACTACAAAATGAAAAACTAACTAAAAATCAAAACAACAATAAAATTATACTGAGATTGAGCTGAAATTTGGATTGGCAAGACTCTTATTAATGAAAAGAAGGTAACTGTAAATATTGCTGAGACTTTTAATGTCAGATCTCTTGTTGACGGCATTGTCATACTCATTGATGTAGCACATCTCCAAAAACAATCTCTTATTATAATTAGGTTCAACCGACAAAACCCGAGTGTTCGAAAAATCAAAACCATGTAACAAGTTCTTCGCGTGCAAAGACAAGGCACACCTATCCGGATGGAGACGGATATCACTTTTATGCAAACTGATTCTTCTGTTTAGGGACTGAGAAGTCTGACCAATATAAACATTGGAACAATCCGAGCATGGAACAGAGTAGACTCAATCCGACCTGGACATGAGGGGAAGCCTATCTTTGAGATTGGTAAAAACACACCTATTGGTAACAACATTGTACTTGGCAATCTTGACATTATCCACAGAGGCAAAAATGTGCAACAACTTACTAGTCAAATCATTTAGTGACGGCAAAGAACCGAATTTAAACCTAGTAGTAGGTGAACCAGGAACCACTGCTGAAGCAGGATGTGCGGCCATCGTCTCCAAATTGCCTACATCATTCGATGGCCGCACATCCTGCTTCAGCAGTGGTTCCTGGTTCACCTACTACTAGGTTTAAATTCGGTTCTTTGCCGTCACTAAATGGTTTGACTAGTAAGTTCTTGCACATTTTTGCCTCTGTGGATAATGTCAAGATTGCCAAGTACAATGTTGTTACCAATATTGGTGTGTTTTTACCAATCTCAAAGATAGGGTTCCCCTCATGTCCAGGTCGGATTGTGTCTACTCTGTTCCATGCTCGGATTGTTCCAATGTTTATATTGGCCAGACTTCTCAGTCCCTAAACAGAAGAATCAGTTTGCATAAAAGTGATATTCGTCTCCATCCGGATAGGTGTGCCTTGGCTTTGCACGCGAAGAACTTGTTACATGGTTTTGATTTTTTGAACACTCGGGTTTTGTCGGTTGAACCTAATTATAATAAGAGATTGTTTTTGGAGATGTGCTACATCAATGAGTATGACAATGCCGTCAACAAGAGATCTGACATTAAAAGTCTCAGCAATATTTACAGTTACCTTCTTTCCATTAATAAGGGTCTTGCCAATCCAAATTTCAGCTCAATCTCAGTATAATTTTATTGTTGTTTTGATTTTTAGTTAGTTTTTCATTTTGTAGTCACCACTGATTTGTGGTTTATTCTTTCACGCTTTTCTGTGGTCGGTCTGTCAAGACTGTCCATTTTCATTAATTGTCAATTACTGCATAACCTGACTTGGCCATGTTGTGGCCGATCTTTTTTGGTGTTAATCTTTTTGATGTTAACTTTTTGATGTTAATTTTCAGTTGATAATCATGTTCCTGCGATTTAATATCTCCTTTTAATCTTGTCATCATTATGCTTCTGTTTGATTTTAAATAATTTTTGAATGCTCCCTCTGTGTCATTCGTTTTTCGCCGCTCTATTTTCAAAACTTGTCACATGTAAGTAACTTTATAATTGTAGTTTTGTGTGGCTTTTCCACTGCTTGCGTTTTAGTTGATTTGTGTGTTACTATGTGAGCTTTTTGACTTCCAGCATCCTGATGAAGGTCCCAAACTAAGGACCGAAATATAGATGTTCATGACCAATGGTTGTTTGATTTGAATCTAGCCTCCTTTTGCCGAGTGCCCAATATAAACTTTTATAAGTTAGAAGTTACGGCAATACTCCTTGTATTAATTATATATATATATTTATATTATTTATTATTATTATTATTTATTATTTATTATTTATTATTATTATTTATTATTTATTTATTATTTATTTATATATATATATATATATATATATATATATATATATATATCGGACCTCAACATGTGAATGTAATTTTTTATAGACCATTTTGAGTTCTATACTTTTTTGTAGGCGGCGTTTAGATATCTAAAATATCGTAGAAAAAGCATTTGTTGAATATTGGTGAAAGAATTTTTGAAATCTGATGAGCAGATTCAAAGAACCTATATAACATTGTTCAATCAAGTGGTTCACATATTGCGATAGTGTTTCGGCAAAAACAAAATAAAATACGCTCTGGGTTCAGCGGGTAAAGAGAGGTTAAGAGATAATAGACGCACGTGTCCGGGTTTGTACTAATAATTTCTTCACTTCTATATAATTTCATGGTATTCAATTGATTATTAATTAGTTTTATGAGTTGCTTTTCACCGAAAAAAATATAATATATAATTATATCTTCAAAATGAATATTTATTTACGCTAAATAGCACAGTATAAGATGAATATAATAATACGTTGGGAAGTTCATGAAAAATTGATAATCAATCAAACCATCAAACCAACCCTACAACGGAGATAATTTCATCAGACTCGACGACATGGAGTTCCCATTCATGCATCAAGAGAGAAAGTTTGAAAATTCAATACGCATGCAACACACGGATAGAAACACTAACGAGTCTGTTTTGCTCTTCAACAAGCTCATCATTTGTGTCGACCGAGTGGGTAACGATATTACCAAGTCCTTGGGTGTTTGTGATTGTCCCATTACTATTTAATTACAATTTGACGAAGATTTCACTAGAGTCTGGGTGTATGTACTTAGTTTGCGAGCCCATGAGGGTAGATGATGGGACACAGGCGAACAATCGCCTGTGTCCCATCATCCCTTTAAAAAAAAAATCTACATAACCTCCCCATAATTAGAAGAGCACTAATGACAAGCGAACAAATCACAGCAACATCTATCGGAAAACGATAAGTATCTCAAATGCCCATAGCAGAAAACTCATGTCTGCGAAGTTTTGCAATATGTCACATCGATATTCCACCACGCATGCAGGAACACTTTCCATTATTCTCAGAGACCGGATCGGCAGTTAATATTGAAAATGATAATTTACTGGCGCAGCGTATATGATAAAGATAATCATTTGAAGCTGACTGCGTTGGAGGATTGATTTAATTAATCATCAAAGTTTCAAATAAAGAAATTTCACAACACACCTTCCGAACTCAAAGTTATGTAACAACAGATACGTCACTGTTCTTATCTCTCTTACCGACCGCGACCCAGTTAAGTGGAACACTCGATTATATGGCACCTACTCTACGGAAGGACTGGCGTGGAATTAGATTCACATTTCTAGCCAAAACCCAATTCGTCTCTGTTAAATTGAATACTCGGTAAGAACCAGCATTAGTAATTGCATTCGAATCTAACTGCAATTCGCTTAGTTTCTGATTGGAGTCTGACAAATCGAACGAAGTTTTTCAATCAAGTACAGTAGGGCAGAATTAATCGTTTATAACTTATAGCTGTAGTTCCACAAATATTTTTACTTGATGACGAGGTAAAATGAATGTTAAAATTGGATGAATTTTGATTTATATCGTAAAACAACAGCACTCTTCTACTCACCCCGACATCAGTGCATTGCATGCAGTGTTGCCCAGTTATCATAAGAATTTTGCAGTGAAGTCTATGAATTTAATTCGATATTTGATATGGGATAGGTTAGGTTGAAATTTTGATTTTCATAAAAACTTTTCGTTAATTCAATTCATAATAATGATAAAAATAATGATAGATTATGGCTTGTCAAGATGGAGTGATAATACCAGATGGTATACGAAGAACATAATGGAAGTGGACACCAAAACAACTTGCAGAGCATGCCATAGTCAGCAGGAAACTCTTATGCACGTCATGTCTGCTTGCAGAGTCCATGCTCCATCAGGGTATATAGAAAGACATAATGGGGCGCTGTAAGGGCAGGATGAAGAACTACTCCAAGGAATGTGTGGGAGATTTTTAGTGATTGAGTAGCAACATCTGGAGTCTCACACATTCCTGAGAATGCATGCGGAATACTCTCAGGGTAGTCTATACAAAATTATAAACTTTAAAAACTTTTTTTTCATTTTGCGCAAACTACATCTTCGACTGGTAAGTATGACTTGCCTCCCTTGCAGTGTCAATAACTATTTATTATTCCCTACTCGGAAAATAATACGTTATGAAATTGAGTTGAGAGAAGATAGTACCATTTACCTCCCAAGGAAGGTAAGTTAAATACTCTGAATATCTGACAGATTTATAATTCTGGTGTCTATTGAAAGGCCTAACTGATTTTCAAACTAATAAGTATCAGTTGTATTGCTCAAATTGCATAATTTAAAACATTTCTTCAAATTTGGGTGAACTGGAGTATAAAAAATATAACTCACAGTTAGGGAGGCAAGCGTTGCCAATTTTGTTTTCTGGAGTAAGTTTTCTTATCTACGAAGAGATACAATATTATCGAACGGTAAATGATCTTATCAAATCTGTAAAATAATATGAAATAATTCTTTAACCCATTACCCGCCAACGTTCCATTTTTGGGACACAGATTGAACATTTTTTTAAAAAATAATTTGAACTACTGTATGAGAAAAACCGAGAGATGAGTTAATTTTGAACTAATTAGGTTTAGAATACATCAGTAGATGTCGCCTTCGGGCCTTGATTTTTGTTAACTGTCAATTTCAGTACATAACCTCACACGCTAATGTGCAAGCTGTATCTGATAGCTACATAAAATTTACAAAAATCGTCCCATGTGAAAAATTTCTATACCAGGTACTTTCATAGATTCTATTTTGTGTGTACGATAAGTGCCAATACGTGGAATATATTTCAGGTGAGTCTTGTGTACCTGCAAACTTCATTTCCTTTTTTTGGAACATTGGCCTAATGTGATATAGACTACAGGCCCATGTCAAAAAATGGATGGGTCATATAAACCACCAGGTGACGTATATAGGACGATATAAGAGCATAAAATAATAAGATTCAGCACTATGCCGTCCAACTGAGTGCTGGTGAGAATTCAAAAGTGCAGGTAGAGTGAGTACATTTTGGTCATATATTTTTGTACGGCATTTTTACCATCGATAGATCCATGAAAAATAATGAGAAATCGCGCAGTGCCGTAAAAAAACGGTGCGCCACAAAGTCGGTAAATTGTTTTGATTTTCTGACAATTTCCAGGGTAAATTTGGTCATTTCATTCTGTACGGCATCAGTTTCATACTGCTTCAATACAGCTTCTAATCCATTTTTCCGCAACGCCGTACAAAAATCATGCGACAAGGGGAAAAAATCGAGGGTTGCAACCCCCTCTCTTTCCGTGGTCCGGGGGATGATTTGAAACAAAATAAAATTAATTTATTTTGAAAGTATTTTATGCATAGATAATATTTTTTTACATGCCGTACATTTTCATTAGTCCAAAGGTTTGTAGGGGAAAAAAACTCAAGGAAAAATCCATAGAAC
Source organism: Cynegetis impunctata (assembly GCA_030704885.1). Lineage (NCBI taxonomy): Eukaryota > Metazoa > Arthropoda > Insecta > Coleoptera > Coccinellidae > Cynegetis > Cynegetis impunctata. Next base: position 75,432 of record JARQZK010002213.1, read on the forward strand.
GAAATGTAAGAAAAATCCATATAACGAAATGTAAGGTGAAATTCATGACGATATTTTTTTATACGGCATTTAGATAGTTTATTTGTACTTAATGCAATAATTTATTAAAAGTTAATGCCGTAAAAATCGGAAAGTTCATATTGATAAAAAATTAATAAAAATACTATTCGAAACAAGGGAAAAAGTAGAAAATTGCTATATTTTATTAATCTATGAATATATATAATAAACTTTTGCAATAATTCAAAAAATTTCAGTTTTTGTATTTCTCTATAATTTTTTTTAGAACAGTTTCTTTTAAACGGCAATACTATATAACAATTATATTTTACAATATCATGTTGAAAAAAAAGTTGCCGTACAGAGTCAAATGATTTTACAGCTTTATAAATCAAGTATACCATGAAATTAAGATAATTATTAATATACATTCAAATGAACAATAATTTTTTGACGGCATTATTCTTAATAGTACTTTTGAGTGCTAGATAATGTTTCGGCACCGAAGCCGTACTTTTTCAAATCACCCCCCGGACCGAGGAAAGAAAGGGGGTTGCAACCCTCGATTTTTTTCAGAAAATCAAAACAATTTACCGACTTTGTGGCGTACCATTTTTTTACGGCACTGCGCGCTTTCTTATTATTTTTCCTGGATCTATCGATGGTAAAAATGCCGTACAAAAATATATGACCAAAATGTACTCCCTCTACCTGCACTTTTGAAAACTCACCAGCACTCAGTTGGACAGCTTACAAGTGACGGCATAGTGCTGACTCTTATTATTTTATGCTCTTATATCGTCCTATATACGTCACCTGGTGGTTCATATGACCCATCCATTTTTTGACATGGGCCTGTAGTCTAATAGCATGTTTAACCCAAGTTATACTTTTTAGAAATGAGTGTGAAGAAGTTCTATACGGTCGCTGAGATTGCTGCCATGTTTGAAGACGACGAGTTTTTTCGTGATTTAGAGAAAACTGATAGTGATGACGTCAATGTTGCGATAATTCCATCAAACTCTGACGAATTAACTGATTTGGAAGATTTAGACGAAAGCGACTTGGGCGAAACTGACTTGGGCGAAACTGACTTCGGAGATGAACGAGACGTTGCGGGAACTCTGGAATTATTTAAACCCTTTGCTAGAAACTATAATGATGTAGGACCATCGACATCATCAACTACAGATAACACTTACAAGAAAAGTGAATTTGAAGAATCCTTGCCTAGCACCTCCTCAGCGGAGAATAAAAAAAGTCAAAAACAAAAAAAAGGAAGATGATATCATACAATGGAAAAGTATGTCTCCAAAATACAGTAAGACAAATTCTGCATCTAAAGATAAAACTGAAAGTACATGTCAAAGACTGGGAGAAAACTCAGTTGTTGAAATATTTGAACATATGTTCTCAGAAGAGGTGTTTCAGCTTATTTCAGAACAAAGCAAAATATATGCTCTGCAAAAGAATATAACAAGCTTCGATTTAGATCTAGAAGATCTAAAGAAATTTATTGGTATTTTAGTTATAAGTGGCTACCATAAATTACCTCAAGAAGATATGTATTTGGAACAAGCAGCTTATGCTGGTGTACCCATAGTCTTCAATTCAATGTCTCGACGTAAATTTAGAGAGATAAAGCGATATGTACATTTAAATGACAATAGCAAATTGGACAAAAATGATAAATTTTACAAACTTAGAAAATACTTCGACCTTTTGCAAACTTTACGAAATTTGGCGTTTTCAATAATAAACTATCAATAGATGTCAATCAATACTAAAATGTACATGCATGGAAAACCAATAAAATTTGGATACAAAATTTGGATACAAAATTTGGTGCATGTGCAGTTCCAGCGGATACCTATACAATTTTGATCCTTATAGTGGAAAATCAAATGATGAAAACCAGGGACCCTTAGGTAGTAGAGTAATTAAAATGTTAATAAAGGCAATCCCACCCGACACTATGGAAGATCATGAAGTCTTTTTCGACAATTTTTTCACAGGACATGAAATTTTAACCGACCGAAGAGACATTAATTTAAAAGCAACTGGAACGGTTAGAGAAAACCGTACAAAACAATGTTCCCTTATGAGCTGCAAAGAAATGAAGGAAAAAAAGGAAAGAGGGTATTTTGAAAAACAATTTGACAAAAAAGGCGAAGTTCTTATGGTGCGATGGAATGATAACAAAGCTGTAACTATGGCTTAAAATTACAGTAATTGGTTACCATTGGGAGCTGCAAAACGTTATTCCCGAAAAGATAAACAGAAAGTGACGAGCCCAATACCTCGTTTGATTAATGAATATAACACTCATATGGGTGGGGTCGACTTATTGGATAAGCAAATATCACTATATAAAACAAGAATTCGCTCAAAAAAATGGTGGTGGCCATTATTTACCCAGTTTTTAGATATATCTATAGTAAACACTTGGAGGCTATACCAAATAGCTCACCCAGATGAAAATACTACATTGCTTGATATAAGACGAAAAATAGTTCTTGCTTACTTATGCCCCACAAAATCAACTCGTAAAAGACCTGGGCCACAAAAATCCAATATTGTTGGGGAAAGAGTAAGCTCTGAAGTGCGATTCGATAGAATTGATCACATAATAATACCAATATCCACCCAAAAAAGATGTGCTGCTTGTGGCAAGAAAACAACCAGAATATGTAGACGTTGTGACGTTCCATTGCATGATAAATGTTTTGCTTATTTCCATACAGCATAGATTTTATAAAATTTGAAGATTTCACTTTATTTCTTTACATTTATTAAATAAAATGAACATGACTGTTTTATAAATTTTTCATATCATATCCCGCCAATGTCCCAAAAATGGGACGGTCTATATTTTTTTATACTCATACTTTATACTTACATTTTATTTCTGTTCCAGTTAGCCATAGTGAAGGATTGCTTGATGTTTCTTATTTATTTTTAGCGTTTTTAAATTACGGTGGGTAATGGGTTAATATTCCACATAACGAATACCATTTGGACTGAAAAACATTTCACCTCTCAGCGCTGATCACTCTGCATTATATTGGTTTTTCCTCTCCGCTCTACTTGAACTTTAACGTGAATCTTTAAACTTGAATTCAATCTGTAGTAATATTGAGCTTTGCACATGGAAGATGGAAAATTCCTAGTTCTACGTCTACTAATGTACTATTGAGCAAGATGGCTATCTCTACCCAACTCTAACTGAAAAAAGATAATATTGATTGCACAAGTCTTTTGAAGGTTCTATACAGTAATGAATTCATTTAATTTAATGATTAAGTGCTAAAAGAGAGGTTCATAGATTTGATCCATTCGCTGAATTAAATTTCGCGAATAGTTGAGTAAGTAATCAATAAGAGAGATATCAAATCCTAGGATTAGACAGAGTGGAAGGTGAATCATATCGAGACCTTTGAAATGTATCTTTTGATGGAGCCTTTGCTATCTATTCGATGGAACCAATATTCTCATTTCGGAAAAGCGTGCTTCTCATTTGAACTATTTTTAAAATTGGAAAATTTCACGATTACTTTGATTTTAGCGATAACTTTCATCTGATCTGGATTTAGAGCATATACTTTTGAAGTTCAAGCATCAGCAAGAAGTTTTTTGTTTTCAAAAAACAACAAAAATCCGTAGTTTATTCCATGTGGCTTCCTTGCACACAAGCTTTCTTCAAAGGATCCATTTTTCTAGATCTCACGATTTTTTCCTGTCAAAGAGGAAATGCAGCAAGATAATGAAATTTCATTTTTCACTTGTATATTATTTGTTGATTCCACCTTGGATACGGTTGCTATAAATACACTCATTATGCCCTAGGGCGTTATGATCCATAATGCCCGCTCATTGCACGAGGACAACTGAAGTAACTTCCGTTGATTAAATACTTCATAATCCTTGTCGTATAAGACTATGGATTTCTCCGGCAATGAATTATTCGCAGCTTAGGCTGCATTTTCTATGATATTCTTGGGTAAATTCATTTTCATTTCCATTATTTCTATAAGACTACACCAAGAAAGCAGCAATGACATTCACTAAATATGATGACAAAAATATTCGCAAACGTCAAGATATCAACAAATGACATGCCTACTATGAGAAGGAAAATGGAAAGTATAGGAGCAATGAACCGATTTTAAAATCGATTTTCATTATAATAAAATAATTTTTTCGTGAAAAATAAAATCTTGTATGCACCACGTGCGTTACTAGATCCTAACGCTTATCGGGCGTTGGGATCTATATAACGCACTTGGTACATAATAGTATATTCTGTACCAAGGTTAGAATGAAAATTCGATGCGAGTGGAAAAGTTCCGAGCGCGACCCGAAGGCGAGCGTGAGGAACCACGAGCATCACGAATTTTCTTTCTAACCGAGTAGCAGACTATACTTTCTCCACGATCAAAAATTCTGAATCACTGAATAAATTCATGCTATTTATTATATTTTCGAATGAAAACGTGACAGCAATAATTTTGACACTTCCTCAAATTTGCCACTACGATGACAATTAACTGCGTCAAGGCTAATGTTATTATTGCTAGCCAGTGTGAGAATATTATTCTATAACAAGGGAGAGAAAGCAAATACATTTAAATTGCATGGAGGCAGAGGTGTTGCAGAATATTTCTTCAATCTCAAGAGAGAGAATTCCAGTTTTCTGTAATCAAATTTGATATCAGAATTGGCGAATTCTGTAATGATCGTGGAGAATAGTATATTCTGTAACAAGGTTAGAATGAAAATTCGATGCGGGTGGAAAAGTTCCGAGCCCGAGCCGAAGGCGAGCGTGAGGAACCACGAGCATCACGAATTTTCATTCTAACCGAGTAGCAGACTATACTTTCTCCACGATCGAAAATTTTAAATATATATTTTTATATGAAAACGAACAAAAGATAATTTATATTACAGAACTCAATCACAATTATATTAGGTAAACACTCAATAATTCAAGAAACATTCTACTTTGTATTAATTGTTATATTTGTACAGTTCTCGAAATGAAAACTGGTGCATTATTGGAAGAATTTTCAACAATTGCGTGGTTTGTAGAAGATGAACTATCAGTCACATAATTTGAAGTGGAAGGCATGATTAGCGGTGTATTAGATCCAGTAATTGATGAGACTAACTTATTTGCTTTATTTATTCGATTTTGCACCGAATTTTTTATGTATCCTTCTGGCACTTGAGAAGACTTCCACCTCCCATGCCTTTTTAGTGTTTCCATATCTGCTCATGTGTCCACTAACACAGTAGCCGACGTTCTCCGATAACAATGACCAGTGTAGTGGTGTATTTTTACACTCTGATTCTGAACCACTGCATAAATTCATAATACTTATTATATTTTCGAATGAAAACGTGACAGCAATAATTTTGACACTTACTCAAATTTGCCACTACGATGACAATCAACTGCGTCAAGGCTAATGTCATTATTGCTAGCCTGTGTGAGAATATTATTCTATCACAAGGGAGAGAAAGCAAATACATTTAAATTGCATGGGGCAGAGGTGTTGCAGAATATTTCTTCAATCTCAAGAGAGAGAATTCCAGCATTCTGTAATCAAATTTGATATCAGAATTGACGAATTCTGTGATGATCGTGGAGAAATAACTATTATGCAACTCTTGGTATCGTTACATTGAACATCGCCTCTAGATCAATGAAACTTGGAGGGCATTTCTAGCAGGTCACTTGAGTCTGCCCTAGGACCCGAAAAACCTTCTTTTATGCGTACTTTTCAAGAAAATGCTGTACTTTTTTCCTTGAACCTTTGCAGTGTTGGTTCCTCGTATGTGACCCTACAAACACTTTTTGCATGATGTCCATCTTAAGTAGCACCTTCTTGCTCAAACGGGCAGTTAAGAATTGGTCATTTTATTCCAATTTCTCCCAAATATAAAATGGTTTCTGGGAGACTAAGAAAGATTATAAGTAGGCAAAATTATATGAGGGGTTAATCTTTTCATCAGGAATGTCAAAAAGCATTCAATGACACCAGAAGATCCGCAACTTTGTCAAAGGGTATGTAAATGAAGCACAGCTTGAAGGGTCTATACCAACTCTTGATTGAATACCGAGAATGATGAAATACGTCTGAATGTTATAAGAATATTTTTTGTCATTTATAACTGGAAAACTTTGAGTTGTTCAAAAAGAAAACATTTTCGAAAACATAGAGATCTTCATTTCATACTTGAAATATCTTTAGAATCGAACATTTCCTTAATCAAAAATTACTGATCCAGATTCCGAGCTAGTTGAAGATTTCAGCAACAATGTATACGTTATTTATTTATCTGTTTAACCCTTTCAGGGCAACTGGTTAGCTAGGAAGACCACAGTTTGTTAGTCATGGGTAAAAGTGCTCGTTGGCTATTTCAGTATACCAGTGTGTTTTGTGGGTTGTTTAACATAGCAAAATTTGACGTGGTCATCGAAGACAGACCGAAATAAGTCGAAGCGCGTATAACGTGCATTTGTTTACTATAGTTGGACACTACTTAGAGGTACTGCTAAACTGTGTGAATTTAATATTTTTATTTATGAATGGTGGAAAAATGGCTCCAAAGTTATTTACTTATATCTTACTTATGCATTTTCATGAATATATTGAACGTAAATGTTTCCTTTTTTTCGAAATTACTAATTTTGTTGGGGTCTCCTGAAGTGACCACTGGGCACTTACGTAATCGTTATTTTAGCTCTGAGGAAGCATGTTTGGAGTACCTACCTACTGAATAAGGGTTGCCAATTTTCGAAAGGACCAACCCGGAAGATTTTTTTAAGGAGTTTAGTAGGGAGGGGGTTGAAGAAAATGTCAATCATTTATTTAGTTTTAATTTATATATACTGTGCTTCTAATATTTGACAGTTTTTTTACCACAAAATCATATTCATTGAAAATCGAAGTTTGATTAGTAGAGCGCGGTTGCGTATAATTTTAAAAAAACTGGGGAAATTAGTCACCCCGGGAAGTCGGGAGGTTGACCATTATTACCGGAGTCATTCGGGCAATCCGGGAGGGTTGGGAACCCAATAACTAAATATTTAGAAAATCTTCATGCAGATGAGTCCTATGATTTGTAAGAAATGTTCAGCGTCAAAGTAGAATTGTGTTTGAAACATGACAAAAACTGTTTCATGTTATATTACGCAAAATAGGTTATATTGTTTGGATATATGTTCCTACTGGTTATGTGGAGTTACCACATCCTTCAGGATAATCCTTGTGTTTTTTAATCTTGAAATTTGTTTCATTTACTTCGAGTATCTCTAATAAACCATTATCAAACCATACATAATATTTTTTCCACAAAAAAATAATTTGGGCCGGAAAGGGTTAACAAGTCACAGCCTTGCATAACAGAAGTGGTAAATCTCGTTTCACAAAAGCCATAAATGCTTTACTTTCTCTGGTGATTGACAAAGATTGAATAAAATTATTCAAATATTGAACGACCAAACTAAAATATAATCAAAAATATTCAAGAGTATCTATGACGTATAACGTACAATGAAGATTGTGAAGACCTTTCAGGATACTGCTTCAAAAAGAACGTTTCAATAGTCACAGCATAAAAAGTGCACTATTTTAAATGTGCTATGAGCTGGTTACTTATCCACGCAAGAGCTAAAAGATCAAATAAAGTTTCATTATATTTGGTAAATAATCAGTAGAAACAATTTGGATAAATACGTTCAATTTTTCACATCAGGCATAAAATACCAGTTTCAGCTTAAATCTAGGTATGATCACTGAATGTCACTAGATTAAAAGCCATTTGCAGTTTTAAATTTTTATTTCACATCAGTATTGGTAAAATTCGATGAAAAAGTATCCAAGACCTCCATTTATAATTCCGTCGGCTCTGCAATACCCACAAACTGCGGAACTTCGCAATTTAGCTTATTCATCTTTTTTATATCTTCCTGTTCCACTCAGTGACTTGAGAATCAGAATTATTGGATCATCGAATCTCTTTTAATGAAAAATGTGACATTACAGCAATTTTTTACAATGCTTTCATATTACGTGTTCTCATGACAGTTCAAGTTTAAAATAGTTATTTAATAAACTAGTTTATTAATGACAGCGATTAATGGTTGAGATATTTTAATTAATAGTTCGAGACCATTAATCGCTACATTAATAAACGAGTTTATTACAAGATTTTTCCGTCGACCTCATCATGAATTGAGTATAAATTCTTGATTGAAACAAATTTTTATTTTGCATGACAGATACACTTGACACAATATAGATATCTATGTTCATTTCGATATATTTATATTTATGCTCCCGATGGAACAATTTGAGAAATTCATAGATGGAATATTAGACATGTGACATTCTGAATAGTTAACATTACCTACAATATCCGATAAGGAATATGTGGAACTGGTGGAAGCTGAAGTGTTATTTACTTTCGAACGATTATTGCATAAAATTTTTTCCGCAATTTCTACTTTATTTTGTATACAGTTAAATTTTTCGATTTGAATTATGAATTCCTTTTCTCTGTGGAATAACAGTACAGACACAGAATAATTCACCTATTCCGTACTGAATACTTCTATGTTTGGTTGCCCATGACAATCATACATTAAAATAGGAGAAATTGCACATTAAAATGGGTCATTAATGATCAATTTCGTGTACGTTAAAGTAAGCTTTTATTTAGAGGTCGACGGAAAATCATATTACCAATTCGAACTTTAATATAAAATTCCGAAGAATATGTCTATAGGTACGACGTAATAGAGCAATATCCCAGAGCCGCCAGACGTTACTTATTTTCTCAGCAATAATATTTGTGGGATGAAGTAGTGCTCGTATGAACTTTCAGTGTATGGATACCTGCTACCTTGTGCCGAAGGCCAATTTCCAGGTATCAGGTGCTAAAGATGGAAAAAACTCAACTCACTTTTCTTATTTTCTCAGTCTTGATTTTTATATATGATACTCAAGGAACTATTTCAATACCTTATGCAAGCAGCCAGACCGATCTTATGGGCTAAAAATCCCGCCAGACACAAATAAAGTGTCCCTATGAGTATGACAGTATGAGCGAAATGTCATGATTTGCTCATTTAAGCGCGATAGTAATTATTATCTATGCGCGTTGATCTCCCTTGCATACTTACTGCCATGACATTTCGCTCATATACTGTCATACTCATAGGGATACTTTATTTGTATCTGACGGGATGTTTGTCCTATACGATCGGTCTGGCTGCTTGCAGAAGGTATTGAAATAGTTCCCCAAGTATCATACAGGGTGTTTAAAAAAAAAGGCGACCTCTCTAGGATAGGTAGAAAACTGAAAAATAATTGGGGTTGGCTCAGTGAAAAATTTTCATAACGCCATCCGTATTCAAGATACAGGGCGTTGAAGAAAAAAAAATTATACACATTTTGTAAGATTTTGCAGAAACTTCTGGCAGCATTGTAATGAAATTTTAAACGAATATGTTTTGGAAGCTGATACATCCAATGAATCCGTTTTTATGTCTGATTCTCACAGAGGGCGCTAGTTACACGGTTCATATCGAGTAGTATTGAACATAACTTTTTTAATATTAGATTTATTAAGCAAAATTTCAAGCGTACTTAAACATCATTCAATTTCACACAAAAAAGGTACTCTTGGTAAAACTCGATACTGTGCACCGTTTTCGGAATATTTTGATTTAAAAATTATGAAGTAAAAACCGATGCTGGTATGAAGTAATGATAAAAAACGCATTTATTGAACAAAAATCAGAAAATTCAAAAGAAGCTAATAACATAAATAGGATTTTAATTAGAGCAGGTGTTCAAAATGTCCTCCGTTCTCACGAATACACAAGGCTATCCTTTTTCTAAAGAATCCATTAATCAACTAAACGGTTGGGAGTCAGCTATCAGATCATTAAAGTGACGTTGTATACTTTCTTTCAATTCTTGAGATGAATTCACCTCTGCAGCATAAACTTTTTCTTTTAGATACGACCAAACTGTGTAATCCAAGGGATTAAAATCACATGACCGAGGAGGCCAATGAATCGGAGCTTCTGCACCTCTACCAATCGAACTATTCGGAAAATGGTTACACAACCAATTACGACACCTTCTATCAAAGCGCGGTGGAGCTCCATCGTGCATAAAAAATAGATATCTTCGCTCGTTTACCGTTAAATTTTCTAATAACTCGAATAAGTGATTGCTTAAAAAGTCCAGGTACATATCACCATTTAAATTTCCAGGTCGAATGTGATAACCAATTAATTTGTTACCTAAAGTTGCTGCCCAAACATTAACTTTAAATGAGTGTTGGTAATGTGTCACCCTTCTGACATGTGGATTCTCATCACTCCAGTAGTGTGCATTATGGGAGTTAAACATACCTTGTCGCGTAAAAGTGGCCTCGTCCGTAAAAAGAATACATTTTAAAAAATTTGGATTGAGGGCTGTCCGTTCTTGTAATGTTTGACAAAAATCCATTCTAACCGGTAGATCGTCTGGCAAGAGCTCTTGGTCTTGTCTGTAATGATAAGGATGTAGCTGCTGCTCTTTAAGTATCCTCCAAGTACTTGCAGAAGACGTATTTGTTTGTCTTGCCACATTCCTTACGCTAACTGTTGGATTTTGATCGACTAAATTTAAAGTCATATTTTCTTTATTAATGGTTCTTGTTGTTCTTGGCCTACCAGAATTTATTTTTTTAGGTCTCACACTCCCAGTTTCTCGACAACGTCGTTCGATGGCTCTAAATGTATTTTTACTTGGTAAGTTTCTTCGAGGAAACTTTTCTGCATATCGCGTAACAGCTGCATTAGCGTTTCCTAAACACTCTCCTAAGGTTAATAACATGTCAGTGTATTCATAATTTGTGTACATTTTGATTAACAATATCTAATTTAACAAATAGGAATGTAATTATTGTTGACTAAACGTCACAAATGAAAGACAGGTTACCATGGCAAACTCAAAGAAAATGCTATTGCCGTGTAAAATTCATCGGTTATTACTTCATAATTTTCAAATCAAAATACTCCGAAAACGGTACATAGTATCGAGTTTTACCAAGAGTACCTTTTTTGTGTGAAATTAAATGATGTTTAAGTACGCTTGAAATTTTGCTTAATAAATCTAATATTAAAAAAATTATGTTCAATACTACTCGATATGAACCGTGTAACTAGCGCCCTCTATGAGAGTCAGACATAAAAACGGATTCATTGGATGTATCAGCTTCCAAAACATATTCATTAAAATTTCATTACAATGTTGCCAGTAGTTTCTGCAAAATCTTAAGAAACGTGTATAATTTTTTTTTCTTCAACGCCCTGTATCTTGAAAAAGGATGGCGTTACGGAAATTTTTTACTAAGCAAACCCAAAATATTTTTCAGTTTTCTACCCATCCTAGAGAGGCGGTCACCTTTTTTCGAAACACCCTGTATATAAAAATCAAGACTGAGAAAATAAGAAAAGTGAGTTGAGTTTTTTCCCATCTTCAACACCTGATACCTGGAAATTGGCCGTCGGCACAAGGTAGCAGGTATCCATTCACTGACAGTACAAAAGAATATTGAATTGAATTGGCATTTACTTGGTGAAAGTTCATATTCATAACTTTATAAAGAAATAAAAAAACTAACTTTTCACAAGTTGGAATGAAAATCTATTGAGTAAACGCGTTTCGTCATAACATTGACTTCATCTCGTACTAAACTATGGTATTACAAAACAATCTATATAACAATAAGCAATTCATTCAGAGTTATTAGTTGGATTGAACAGATTAAGGGGAGAGGAGAAGGGTTTACTTCAATCAGGTCGTTAACTAGCTTTCCAGAATTTTTATATTTATTGATGTATAGGTATTCCCAATAGTTGGTTTTACGGAGGCTATTTTCTAATTGTAATATATTATAATTGTGATTAAAGGTATGGTTTTTTTGAATAAGATGGCACGCATAATTAGAGTCAGTTTTCTGCTTAATATAGCTACGTTGGTGTTCGTGTATTCTAGTTTTGAAATTTCTAATTGTACGTCCTATAGGGGAACTCGGGGCGGAACGGGATAAGTAATGTTTATACATTTTTTTAAATTAGGTTAATTAACCAAAACACCTAATAAAGATGTAAAACATTTATTTATATTGTTACAAAACACATGTAAAATGGGAAACAGTTAAATCAAAGTTAAAATATTTTTTTTACTATTTTCAAAAAAAGCCTACATATTTCCCGTTCTGCCCCACATACGGGGCAGAATGGGATAGGGGTTTTTTACACAACTTTTTCTGTTAAAATTGTAAAAATTATATTTTTAGATTTGTTTTTAAATAGGCACAGAGAGGCTTTTTATTTTGTTAAAAACTATACTAATCGTCGTCCTGGCAAAATTAACAAACAAGGACAGCTTCATCGTCTTCGCTGTCTATACCAGCGCACGAGTTGTGAGCCCACTTGTAACATTTCTGGCACGCAACCCATCCCTCAATAGAAACAGAATAACATTCCCCACAGTATAAACACTTTTCATCGTCTTCTTCTGGGTACACGGGGTATCCCGTTCTGCCCCGTCTTGTTCCGCCCCGAGAGCACGTTTTAGGTTATGAGCTATTACTGAACTGAAAACCTAACGTAATTACACTTACTACGCACGTTTCTTATAGCTATTGACATGCACTTTAACGGCAGATAACACACAATAGCGTCGTGATAATGAGTAGAAGCTTATACCTTGCATTTAAGTTGACGAAAAGTTACAAAACACTCGACAGAAAACAACAAGCATACGCATCACTCAAAAGAGTCGGTCGGAACTGATCAAAATGGCTGCCGCGTTTTCTCTACCGTCTGTAGTCATAGTTCAATGTCTGTCCGCTAGCCTGCAGCACTCTTCAACCTAGAAAAGTGCCCTATCCCGTTCTACCCCGCTATCCCGTTTCGCCCCGAATTTTTCACAATCGTTACAGTCGAGTCTATAAACACCAGTACGCTCGTCTCTATAAATTTTTGATTTGTTGTTTTTAATCAATTTTCCAATGCTGTTATTGGTTTCATATAAAATTTTGAAATTTTGTTTATGAAAAAACAATTTCAGGTTTTCGGAAGATTTGCCCAAGTATGTTAAACTGTTAAATACTCTACTTTTCTTGGATATAATTGGGTAAACTTCCGAAATTGCCACTTTGTATTTTTTCCTCTGATTGAGGCTGTTAATCATATTGGGTAAATAACCATTATTTACTGCCATTTGTTTAATTATATGCAATTTCTTTCGAAAATTAGCTTCGGACAACGGAATATTGAAAAGCCTATGAATCATACTATGATAAGCCGCTAATTTATGTGAAAAAGGGTGTAGTGATGTGTTATAAATTGTAATACCTATCTGTATGAGATGGTTTATGAAAACTTGAAAATTCGTGTTTGTTGCTTTTTCTGGTAATAGTTAAATCTAAGTAATTAATAGAATTATTCATTTCAGTTTCTAGAGAAAATTTAAAACGGGGGTGTATATAGAATTAATATAAGTAATGAAATTATCCAATTGTCTATCTGTACCAGTGTAGCAAACAATGACGTCATCAATGTATCAATACCAATAAAGAAAGTATTTACTGCTGAAGTGGTTCATAATAGTTTTCTCTAAATTATTCATAAAAATTTCTGTTAACAAAGGGCTTAAGGGATTTCCCATGATCGAACCTTCCTTATTACTATAACACACGTTGTTGAAACTGAAATAATTTTGTTCTAAACAAATTTCCAGTAAATGAGTAATATCTGACTTTATTGTTATTTAGTTTCTCTAGGAACCCCTCTGTTATATTCAATTTTCGTATAAATAGATTGCTTTGTAATACCATAGTTTAGTACGAGATGAAGTCAATGTTATGGCGAAACGCGTTTACTCAATAGATTTTTATTCCAACCTGTGAAAAGTTAGAGTTTTTATTTCGTCATAAAACATAAGAATACTACTTCATCCCATACAAATTATTGCTGAGAAAAAAAGTAACGTCTGGCGGCTCTAGGAACTTGGACTATAAGAATATTCATTAGGCATAAGGAGTCGAGTTCACAGAGTCAGAAACATGAAAACACGGTGTCCAAAAACACGGTGCAGACGTGAAAAAGATCGTGGTCTAGGAGGTCTAAAACAGGTATAAAAACTACTCCAATAATAGTATATTACATAGTAAGTGTGGTAACTAGGTTTTTAGCACACGCTAAGTGAAGTTTGAAAAACGAGCCGCAGGCGAGTCTTTTCATTCACTCAAGTGTGCTAAAAACCTTTACCACGCGAGTTATGTATACTATTTTATCAACAACCGTTCGTTTTGATTAAATACAAATTAATTATAGTCTAAAATTTCCCAACTTGGTCACCAGCAATGTTTTAACTTTTTTTATTGTTATGAAAATTAGGATGTCATAGCGACAAAAGAAGCAACGCCACTTTGAAGTTGTCAGTCAAAATGTCAGTCAAAAATATGGAGATTTCACGGCTAGTTGAAGCTGCTACGGCGAACTTGCTACCACAGAAATCAGGAATTCGCTACGAAAAGGCCTATGATATGTTAATCGAATGGTGCTCCCATAAAAAAGTGGATAACATTAATGAAGATGTATTAATTGCCTGTTTGAAGATAAGTTGAAGGAAAAGAAGTCGCTTTGGTGATATTATTCAATGCTGAAGTCCACCTTGTCCATAAAAAGAACATGCAGATAGACAAATTTCCAAAATTAATAGCTTATTTGAAAAGAAAAACCGTAGACAATAATAATAATTATAATTTTCACCGCACTAGTGCGTTAGAATGATTTTTGCCGCACTAGTGCGCTAAACTGATTTTCAACGCACTAGTGCGTTAAAGTAATAGTTACCGCACTAATATGGGTATGTAAAAACATAATTTACGCACGGTTGTAGATAATAGTATATTGTACAACGATCATGGAATGACATGCATTTCCTACGAGTATGACGTTTGCAGCAAGAGCCGCAGGCGAGTGCGGCAATGGAAATGGTCATTCCATGCGAGTTTTACACTATACTTTTTCTACGAATGTTACTGTCACATAAAATGGGATAAGTAATATTTTTCCTTTTAAGATTTAAAAAAATGTCAATCTGACGTTCCACAAAAAAACACGCGGCGCCGGTTAACGCCACCTTTTTAAAAATACCCGTGCACAATGTGAACTTTGTAGTTCACTCACCATGGTGATAGAAGCACAATGAAAATAGGTATAAAACAATGCACTATGTTCCGCAATTACTTTTGAACATAGAATGATGGCTTTTATTGACATTCGTCGAAAAAAATATTTTCGGGGATTTCACGACTGAAAACTAATGAGGTAAAAATTAATGAAAAACTCTGTTTCATTTCGGATAAACAGACATAAAATTCAGCGGGAGAACTCCCGAGATCTGTAATTACAATTCCGCCCGTACCCTAATCCCCTCGCAGTCGGAAACCCCAAAACCTACCCCATTCAACTTTTCCCTGTCTTCCGTCTCCACTCAATGACTTCGGTATCACTCCGGCGCTCCAGACGCATGACTCGACGCCGTTCTGGGCGTGAACGAACATCTCGAAGCGGATTTCGAACTCGGAAACAGTGCTCCATCAGGTTTCGCGATGTTCGCGTTGTGTATGTCGAGAGGGCATCCGACCATTCAGGACGTCTACAATCAGAACTGTGAGTTTTCCTCTTAGAAAAAGAGAGAGAATAAGATGCTTAGAAAATTTTTAGAGATAATTTTGATTAGATCATAACAAAAATAGAATATTGTTAATTGGTATTTCGCTTATCTCTTGCTGAAATATGATTTAATATTCGACGAGTATTGAAGAAAACACTTGTCAAAAGTTTCACAATATTTAAAAATTTGAGATTTATTGCAATTAACTCAACATTTTGAATAACAATTTACATATTTATTAAAAGAAATAACGCATGACACACGTTTCGGTGGAACTTCACCTTCTTCAGATGCTAATGGCAAAATAACTATGTTTTTCTGTTATATCGAAAACAAGAAATAAAGAGACGACAAATTGTGTAGAAAGGGTAAATAGAAGGACGGTTACAAATAGTTATTAGAATAGGAAAAACCAATTCTGAACTGCTGGTCAGGTAGTTCGGTAATTTTGAAAACATTGAGAAAGGGGCTTGAAGTATGATCGATTTGGCTATTCAATAGGAGACCGGAATGCTTGTATTTATTTATCTGTAATGATTCTAAAAGATTAAGTTTAATTCCCTTACTTTCAGTATTTAATATTACAAAATCGAAATTGAATGTGTGATTTTCTTGAATTAAATGGTTTGCATAATGTGAATCCGACTTTTGATTAACAAAGCTACGTTTGTGTTCTGGAATTCTAGTTTGAAAACTTCTGAAAGTTCTACCAATGTAAAACTTATCACAATCACCACAATTAATTTTATAAACTCCTGATCTATTATTTTATGAACTTTGGAATTATTATTTTTTATATGATTTCCTAAATTATTACCGGTACGATAAGCAATGTTGATGTTGTACTTAGATAAGAGAGATTTAAGTTTTCTACTTGAATTTCCGATGAAAGTGAGGCTGCTATATTTGATATTATTTTAAGTAAGGGGGTACACCTGGCTAATCGCATTTTTGAACAACCTTTTATCTATCATATTGTCTATTATTATAGGATTGTTAGCGCATCTAGTAAAGGAAATAATTATTATTTACGGCAATTTGTTGAATTATATTTTTCTCGATGTTAAAATTGGCGTTTGAAAGTTGAATATTTACTAAACGATGTGCCATACTATTGAAAGCTGCCATATGAAAAATTGAAAAACTATTTTTGTTATCTAGGGGAGACCGGGTACAAAAGTAACATTTTGTACTTTCGCCTTGGTTTCTCGTTAGGTGTTATCATTTCGGTGAAATTGATATAGCCATACATAAATTCCGTTTATGTTCTATACATTAGCATCTTAAATTACCTTATTATTGTGTATTTTGCATGAATCACAGAAACTTTAAAAAAATTTGTCATTTGTTACTTTCGACCACGTTGGCGGGCCAAAAGTAACACGTTGTGGGTCGAAAGTAACAGGGCAAAGGGGTTTGTAATGAATATGATATGACATATTTAATCAAACAAATATTTATTGGAAGATTCAGTGTCAGTCTTTTCTATTCAGACTCGCAATTATGGCACACATAATTCTTTGACGCATTCATTATCTATAAGACCACATTTTGCATTCGAAACAATGTAAACTTTGCTCATTCAGTCGGCTATTGCTGAAATTTTCTAAACAAACGAGGTAGAAGCAATCTTCGTCGTCAAATTTATTTTCCTTGTCTACAACTGCGCTAGTATTTTTAGCTTCAATTTTTTTATATATCTATGCAATGTAACATGGCAGACATTCAATTTTTTTTGCCTTTGCTCTAATTTTTTCACCATTATTAAAATGCTATTCAGCCGCTTTTCGATAGACTTCCATGTTAGTTGTTACTCGTGCGGTGGTTCTTATGCGTTGTCGCGGCATTTTGTTGAAATAAACATACACACATAAAAAGTTTACTTATAGTAAATCAATACGGGGACAAAAGTACCATGTTACTTATGTACCCATTGGGCTGCGTTACTTTTGTACCCCACAGCATTTTTGTTAGAACATGAAAGATAACCTTGAAACGGAACATGCAAGACAAAAACGAAATTAGGTACTGCAAAATCAATCTAATCGAGTATCTATATGCAAATATTCAGATTAATATCATCATTTTAATACTACATACACATTGAATAAGTAAACGTCAAAAAATTTACTTTTGAATTGTGAAATCACGTAGCGTTCTCTCACACGATCTAACAGTGCGTGGCGCGGGCGGCGATTGAATACAACTGAAGGTGGCGCCACTGGCTATCACCTGACAGCAGCTAAGTGGTGATTTGAAAATTCTTTAAACCTTCAGAGCATTTGTTACTTTTGACCCGCCGTTACTTTTATACCCGGTCTCCCCTACTTTTGTTATTTTCAAATACAAATAGTTAATTGAGTTATCTTTTTC
The DNA here is from genome assembly GCA_030704885.1 of Cynegetis impunctata. Lineage (NCBI taxonomy): Eukaryota > Metazoa > Arthropoda > Insecta > Coleoptera > Coccinellidae > Cynegetis > Cynegetis impunctata. The sequence continues at coordinate 93,563 of JARQZK010002213.1, forward strand.
CACCTCTAAAGTGAGTTTTATATTAGGGTGTAAAGTGTTAATGAATGTTTGAAAGCAGTCAAGTTGCCTAAGAGTACCAGTGAACATTGTTTAACATTTAATGAAGTTTTCCATATGTTACACAGAGATAATAGAGGATTGAAATAAAACTTTTGGGAAACCCTAGAAATTAAAAGGTATAAGAATGCTAATCTGTTACTGAACGAACAAATTGACGTAAATCATTCTCTACTCCTAAATATGTTTAATACCTGATGTAGTTTGAGCAAGTTTCCTGGAAGGATTACCTACCCTCCACCCAAATTTAATTACTTGTTGTAATCGTTTCTCCTTAGGTACTAAAAATTTTATGTAAAACTAAGATACCAAGATTTCAGTATTTCATTTTATCCGAAGAAGCCACCGTGTGGTGGAACGCCGCGTCATAGAGTCAAATATAATAATATCAACCGTCTGTGGTCCAGATGGTTGGAAAATTGTCTAGGGCACAGACGATACTGGGTTCGAATCCCGGATAAGATATGGATATCGTGATTGTCCAATAATTGCAATTCAAACTTATATATCTACGTGTAAAATAATCTGCTGGGTAATGTACTAGATTACGAATCCATGAGGGTAGGCCAATACTTGCCTGTGTCCCATCATTCCCTTAAAGAAAAAAGAAATATAATAATAACCTTTAATATCAAATATGTATTTTTCTGATAAAATTGTTATGGGTTTTAACCAAGTAACGGCCAAATCAATTCATAATTTAAAAATGATGACATGAAGAGTCAACAGATATCCTGCACACTATTTACTGAACACACTCGAGCAAAGTATTAGAAAACGAAATAAGGGTTTCTCTAATAACAATCACAAATTGATTGTTATCAATCCAAGTATAACTTGTCCTACATCGAATTTAGTTCTGTATGTCTGCCACTCAAATACGATTAGATAGCGGTAAAGTCAAGAATCTTTCAAAACATCTGAGCGTATATATACATCTAGCTCCTGTAATTCAATTTATGCAGTAAACTCAGCCATGTATACACGTCAAACAATAACAGAACAGATAATACACGGTTTGATGATGAATATTTTATTATTTATACAGTCAAATTGGTAATAACCGGATCATATATTGTGACACTCTGTTTGTTGCAGGTATCAACAAACAAATCAAAGGAGGCTATCTTCTGAGATACAGACGTGAGTAGATGTTTACGTTACCAGTGCATGACTTGGAAAGAACTTGTTATTTATGTCACCCGGGCGTTATTACGATGTTGATACTCTGAGGGGGATAAGTTAGCAAGTCGTCTGAAGGCATAAACATTAAAGGTAATGCGAGAGGTGTTCATGCGATAGTTTATGTCTTAGCAACGTTGTTACAAAGGAAAATGACTTTAGTATTTGTCGAACGTCGGGTAGTGTCTTCATACATGAAATGCCATGATAAACGCTGTTATAAAGAACGTTAAAATGTTGCTGTGTTTTGTAATAGTATATTATTCAACGAACGGTAATGTAGGTCATAACTCACGCAGATGAAGTTTGCAGCACGAGCTGCAAGCGAGTGCTGTAATTCATCAAGTGAGTTATGACCATTACCGCAAGTTGAATACTATACTTTATCTACGATTATAACAATAAATACTAAGATACAAATACAAATTCACAATAATTAGGTAGTATTAACTTAATTTGAAAACGTCAGAATAGTGAGTTATAGCAGTGAGTTATTATTACTCACGCTGTTTGGTAATAGATATTATTAATTGCTAAAACGCAGTTGAATAATGAATATATTATTAAATGAGATTGAATTCTCGCACATCACTTGGTGAAACATCATAAAGAATAAAGTATAAACTTTAAAATAAGAACACTTGGCTTATGTTTCACAATATAAATAATATTTAGATACTGTATTTAGCAGTAACGAAAAGTCGACATGTTTCGAGTTATGAACTCATTATCAACACTGACTACAGGATTTTTTTTGTTTTTTTTTTTTTTTTTTTTGGTTGTTTAGTCGAGGTGAAAACTTCAAAAGCGATACCGGTTGCGAACCCGGCCTGTGTGGGATTCAATATTTGATATATATAAATATATATCAACATTGCCTACCCACTAAAAACACCTCTGTTCTTTCGGTTTCCGGGCATACGCCTACTAAACCTCCAGTCTCACACTTAGATTAGGACTCTCGTGCTGCGGTCAGCACTAGAACCTGTTCCCTTCCTTGTGTCTATATTTCAAGACCCAAGTGTATATCTCTCTGCGTCGCGTCGCATTAATTTTGAAATCAAGTAAACATACCTGACGACTGCCCGTGGCATTCTCTGTCGACTGGAAGTATGTTCGCTTCATCCCAGGTTGGTTCGATCTTGAACAATGCTCATCACTCCGACCTCGAGATCCAACATCCATTTTTACACTCGTCGTCTGCAACTGCCATTACTCCGACATCGAGATCCAATATCCATCTTCACTCTCGTCGTCTGCAACGAGCATCATTCGTCTTCGAACCTGACGATCCGCTTCCATCCCACCGTGCCGTCCTCTGTTGGGCGCTGCTCCTTACTAGCGAACCGATGAAGAACGTGTCTGATGGACAATCTCTCAGCCCATCTAGGTCCTTCTTCACTCCTCGTCGTCTTCAGTTTCAGTCGCTTGCCGTCGAATTCACCGCTTTCCCAGGGCGATGCTGCTTCCTCGGTAGTCTGGTCTCGAATGATGACTACAGGAGAGTATTACATCCTAATTTATAAAACAGACAAAAGCAAAGGTGATACCTAAAAATCAATTTGTTCGTTTACAAGGGGTAATTGACTATTATGGGCGGAACTTATTTCGAGAATTTCAAGAAGGTCAAGGCGTTTTCCTTTGTTACCTGAATGTAACAATTTGGTTTTGTTGAAATCCAGGAAGTGATTGAATTTTATACAATGTTCAGAAAAGCCAGTGGTATTTTTGTTTTGTGAAATTGACTTTTTATGTTCTTCAATACGAATATTTATATTCCTTCCTGTCTGTCCAATATAGAAAGCAGGACATTCGTCGCAAAATATTTTGTAAACACCACTGATTCCTCCGATGTTAGATTTTTCTTTATTCTTGATCAAGAATGACTTCAAGTTTCTTTTATTTGTACAAATTGTTTTAACGTTATTTTTCGATAGTCTGTTACAAATTTTGCTACTCCAATTTGGCACATAATTTATTGGGAAGTATTTTTGTTCTTCATTAATAGTTTGCGTGGGGTATATTGAATGCAACCGATACTTTATTCGTTTTTTCCCAATGAGCTTGTCGATAACACTTTCATTGTAACCGCTATTGATGGCTAATAATTTAATTGTATTAACTTCAGTTTGAAAGTTTGTTTCCGATAATGTAATCGTGAACAACCTATGTATGAACGAATGAAAAGCACTGAGATTTATTTTAATGTGTTGGTTACTATCGCTGTGAATTGAAGTATCTGTGAAGGTTGGTTTTCTATAAATGTTGAAAGTAAGAGAATTCAAATTCCTAGCAATCTGAACGTCTAAGAAATTCAAGGTACCGTTTTCGTTTTCTACTTCTTCTATCATTCAATAGGAGTAGATAAATAAAGTTTATCTACTCCTATCAAATTTTATATTAATTATTCAACTACTTTGTAGCAATTGATAGTACCTATAAACAAACAGCATGGGTTATAATAACTATAACTCACTATATGAATGATTTTTTGTCAAAGGGAGGTAAGTGCCAAATTTGAGCAAACACACTTTTTGTGAAATTTGGGGTGTATGTGCCAGCGGTACCTAATCCGTATCTATGAGAGCTAAGTGCCAACATTTCCTAAAAGAACGCCCTAGTTGTATGCTGTGCGGTTGAAAGTCTATTGGAGCTAAGTACCAGTCTGGTGAGTTGTCATACTGCTATTGTCAGTATTATTAGCAGGTTTTCACTTTGAAAACCTGCTTATTAAAATGGGTGCGATTAGCAAAGTGGGACCTAGGACCAAGATAGTTTTTCGTTTCATGACTTTTTATGATGCTTGGCACCAAAAACTCAATTTCATATATTTCTACATATATATATATATATATATATATATATATATATATATATATATATATATATATATATATATATATATATACCGCGTGTAAATGAGTGATGGGCCACCCCTATAACTTTTTAATGGATTCTTCGATTTAATTGAAATTTGGGTGGTTTATCTCAGACATAATTTTGAGTTTTTTCACATACAAAATCAATATGGCTGACTTCCGGTTTCACAGAAAACGATATAAAAATTAAAAATTCAAATGGAACACCCGGTATATTTTTACATATTCTAATTCTGAGGCTTCAAATATAGGTATATATTCCATCTGTCAAATTTTTTTCATATTTCGTAAACAGGGTCGGTCTCAGGAGCAAAGGGAACTAATAAGAATAAGATTTTTAATAATTACTTCGTTATTTAGGAATTGAGAGAACTGATGTGTGAATCATGTTGAAGGAATTTGAAGGAGCTTTTTGATATACAGGGTGGCCCATGTATGTTTCTATTTAAAAAACTGAGTTTTGATTCGAAAAAGAATTTAATCGTTAACAAACTTCACGAAAATGAATTTCTTGAAAAATTATTACTTTGGGCGATATATTAAATCAATTATCTATGATTTAGACGACGGCGACGTCGCAGCCATCTACGATAAAAAAAGCAAAATGAAAAACAAAATTGAAACGGCGCTAGAAATGACATTTGACAGATAAAATCTATGTATTTGAAGCCTCAGCATTAAAATATGTAAAAATATATAGGGTGTTCTATTAAAATTTTTAATATTTATATCGTTTTCTGTGAAACCGGAAGTCAGCCATACTGATTTTGTATTTGAAAAACTTAAAAATTATGTCTGAGATAAACCACCCAAATTTCAATAAAATCGAAGAATCCATTAAAAAGTTATAGGGGTGGCCCATCACTCATTTACACCAAGTATATATACATATATACAAACATATATATATATATATATATATATATATATATATATATATATATATATATATATATATATATATATATATATATATATATATATATATATATAGGGTGTCCCACCGGGAAAAAACGCGATCTGTATATGGAAAACTACACATGGGAAACTTTTGAAAATTTGGCAGTATATTAATGTTGATACGAAAATTATTTAAACTTTTAAGGCTTATCTAAATCATTTTCATTTAAATGCTGCACTAATGAAAATATGGATAGCATAGGGATGATATTTGTGTTTCCGTAAAATTCTTAGAACTGACGATTTAGATAAGCCTGATTCTAATGCTATCTGCCTTGAAGGTTTTGTTGGATGTGCTTCAAAATATTCCAAAATTGCTATTTCAATATTTTCATTGTTAACAACTGGTTTCTTTTTGTACACTTATACCTTTACGGATCCAAAATTCTTGAAGTTTTCCATAATTCGTTTAACAGTATTAGGTGATGGTTTTTGTTTATGAGGATATCGGATCGCACATGTATCACATGTTCTTGAAATAATTTATCACATTGTCCATAAATAATAAATAAGTTTGAATAATCTTTGTTTGTATAATTTAACCGGGGTGCCATTACGATGATTTGAAATGTCAAATACGATCGTGGCTATCCTAGATCTAATTGTTTAACGATTAAATGCAGAATCGCGATATAAAAATATTAAATTGGCAATATTTCGAAAACTTCAAATTTTAGGTATAGATAACTTTATACAAAGTAACCTTCTTTTTAAATGCTAAATACTACAAAATAAGAAAAATGGAGGGTTTCCATTTGAAAAAATTGATTTTTGTCAGTTCTCTCAATCTCATTTTAGATCTTTTTTTTCGAACACCCTGTATGATTAGTTATCCAAATACTATACAAAATCTATTAAATCAAGTATTTTCAATAAGGAATCCACCCCAAAGTAAGTAATACGGGAATCCTTATAGGAACAATTTATAATTATATTAGGGCTTGCAATCGTCATTTTTGACATAAAAACGTAAATATGTCAAAAACGTTTAGACTTAGGTATAGGACATAATACATAAAATCTGCCTAGAATCTTGCGTAAAATCTAAAAATGTATTAATATATAGGGTATCCAATTTAAAATAAGCAAGTTGGTATCTACTTCCGGTATAACCGGAAGTGCCACCATCCTGAAAATATTTTAGTCGACTTGCCCCTATCAACATTAGTAAACTGTTTTCCTATGTGTAGTTTTCCATATACAGATCGCGTTCTTTCCCGGTGGGACACCCTGTATATGTTTGTATGTATGTATGTAAGAGCTTATGTATTTTCAAGTTGTTTACACGATAAAGGGCGCAATTTTAGAACAATAGGGTTGAAAGTTTGTAAATAAGTAGTTTCGCATGATATCTTGGATGGGATTTTTTTTGGTTCGAATTGGTTGGGGAGTTGACAAATCTTTATTAAACGATAAACGGCGCAATTTTGTTGCAATAGTGAGTTTGTATTTAGGTAGTTTTATATGATATGAATAAAATTGGTTTTGGTTCGAATTGGTTGGGGGTTCGACCCCTCGGGGAGGAAATAAACCTTCTTTACACGATAAAGGGCATAAATTTTAGAGCAATAAGATTGAAAGTTTGTGAGTAGGTAGTTTCGTATGATATATTGGATAGGATTGGAATTACTTCGAGGGTTAACCCCCCACGAGAGGAAATAAATCTTGTTTACACGATAGAAGGCGCAATTTTGGTACCATAGGGTTGAAACTTTGTATGTAGTTAGTTTCGTATGATATCTTGGATGGTATTTATTTCGATATAAATTGGTTGGGGGGTTGACCCCCTGGAAGAGGAAATGAATATTATTCACACGATAGAGGTAGCAATTTTTGTTTTTAAGTTTTGGAACAAAAATCATAATTGAATGAATATATTTTTTAAACTGGATACATTTTGGAAACCTGCTTTTATAATGCAGCTCGCTGCGATAGTGCTTTCTTTTATATTTATATTTACCCCGAGGCGAAGCTGAAGGGGTTATAGTCTCACGACAAAAAGTGTGCACCTGGTCCGATTTTAAAAATTCCAACGGATATCGATAAAACACATATGATTTCATTAGGGAATTTGAATTACCACTTTTTCCCAACGAAAAATAAAAAAATATAGCGTTTTTACCCCGAGGTGAAGCTAAATTCTCACTACAAAAAGTTGGGATCTGGTCCGATTTTAAAAATTCCAACGGATATCGATAAAATACATATGATTTCATCAGAGAAGTTTTGTTCTCAATTTTTTCCCAACGGAGAATAAAAAATTATAGCGTTTTTTAGATAGGCATTACGACATGCGCATGCGCCAAGGTCGATATGTACGAAGTCCTACAAAACATGCGTCGAAGTGCTCTGTGTACCACGGTAACCAAGCGACGTTGATAGCTTAAGCTTGATTCTACGTCTGTGTCTGCTTCCCATCCATAGAGATATCTTATCAATTTGATTCATAATTTGCAGCAAAATGAGCCGGGATAGGATATTCAAATTCGACAGTCAAAAAATGAATTTTTTTTGCTAAATTTTCACGGATTTTATTCGTAATATCGACTTATTAATACATTTATTGCAATTTTCCTTCATTTCATTCGTAAAATCGACTTTCATTGTTATTTAATTTATATAATAGGTACATTCAAAAAATATTGACGACATGCACATGCGCCGAGGGGTCTTATGATTCCTAGTGCTACGCAGTAGAGTGTCCTTCATTTTTTTATATATTTTTTGCGTCAATGTAGATCACATCAGTTTTCTTTCTTTCACTGTTCCTGCAGAAGAATCCGTCAGTGAATCGAAAAAAAACCTACGAACCATGCTGCCATACATCTCTGGAAAATAGGGAATTCATTATTGACATAATCTCTTGAATACACTTCACATTAGTATTATTGTATAAAGTTATGTTGTCTTGTGCAATAGAAACATTTTCATGACACTTTGGCTCTTATTACTCTGAACTTAGCTTCCCTTAGAAATTTATTATTCCTGGACTTATCTCTAATAGCATTTTCTACCACCGTTACTTATAGCTCTTACTAGCCCTGTAATTTTCATTTTTTTTGTAGGCAAACCATGTACTGCTCAATAGTACTGTACATGATTAAGTATTGGTTTACGCATCGAAAATAATTTTTTTCAGCAGTACAAACCACACTGTATCAAAATATATAGTTTGTTGTTAATATCTAGGAGTATCAAATTTGGCATTTACCTACTTTTGACAAAAAATCATTCATATAGTCTAAGATCCCAAGTAAGATCGACCTTCACTCATCTGCTCACCAGTCCATTGTTGTTATTGAGGGGTGTGATGACGCTTGAATAATCCAGAAATGAGACAAGTAGCTAATGTTACCATACAGAATCTATTTCCGAAAAATCCCACAGCAAATATAAAGGTGTATATAAAAATTCTTGAGATTGGTGTAGTAGTAAGAAGATAAAGTCATCGTTTACAGAAAATATACTTTAGTATTTTTAGTGAACTTAGCACTAAATATAAAACATCGTCTTTATGAACTTTCTCCTCCAAGAAGCATAAATAATGGAATCAATATAGAGAATTATTTATAATTACGTGCGTTTCTCAAGTCAATCAGAGAAACATGTAGCTGAGGAGGATAAAACTTTTATTTTTCACTTGTATATTATTTGTTGATTTTACCTTAGATACGGTTGCTATAAATACACGCATTATGCCCTAGGGCGCTATGAGCGGGCCTTATGGATCATAACGCCCGCCCATTGTACGAGGAGAAATGAAACAACTTTCATTGATTCAATATTTGTCGTATACGACTCTGGATTTCTCCGGCAATGAATTATTCGCAGCTGCATTTTCTATGAGTTTCTTGGGTAAATTCATTTTCATTTAAATTATTTTTATAAGACTACACAAAGTAAGCAGCAGTGACATTCACTAAATACGATGACAAAAATATTCACAAACGTCAAAATATCAACAAATGACATGCCTACTATGAGAAGGAAATTGAAAGTATAGGAGCAATGAACCGATTTTAAAATCGATTTTTCATTATACTAAAATAATTTTTTCGTGAACAATAAATCTTGTATGCACCACGTGAGTTACTAGATCCTAACGCCCATCGGGCAAGATTCATCCCTTTGGCCAAAGGACCTCGGGCCGAATGTTACCTCCGGGCGTTATGATCTATATAACGCACTTGGTACATAAATAACTATTGCCAGAATGACTTGATAATTTCATAAACGAAGCTCTTGATAGAACAACAATAGAATCTTACAATAATTCATTTATTTTTATGTAACTATGTTATAGGTAACTATTAAAGGTTTATGAATGAAGTTCTCCCTCTGTACTTGTATCTAAGTACTTATTATTATAGTCGTATATAAAGTATAGTATTCAACTTGCAGTAATGGTCATAACTCACTTGATGAAACTTCATCTGCTTGAGTTATGATCTACATTACTTCTCGTTCAATAATATACTATTATTAATCAAGTCTATGTTAAAATATAGACTCAGTGGGGTGTTTCTGCTAGCATTCACGACGAAGAAATTGAGGTTACCCATTAAACCAAAGGAGTTCTTCAATAACTATATAAAAAATATCCACCTACAATAAATTACGAATTCTCTCTCGTACATTTTTTACAGACAACGAACAGAAATGATTAGATTCTCTGTTTCAAAAGTTGTAAATAATATCCGGAACATTTTGAATCATATCGATTTATCTGCTTGTACATTCATATGTCCCATTATTACCCCTATTAAATGGAGCTTTGATTGATGTCAGTGAATTAGTTATCGCGTTCCCCATTCATAACCATTCATGTATGATCCAGAACAGACGCGATAATGAAGTAGAAACCTGAAGATGAGAAATACCCCAATTTGGATGGAGTCGACAGACTGTGCCAAAAGTTCATAGCGACAACGATGTTATTTATTAAATATCGACGTTTCGAGCTGATAAATTGAAAATCAATGATGGCGCACTCTCGTTATTTTTTTTAATGAAATTGGGCGTTTTGACATTCAATATTTCAAAAATACAATCACGTTATTTGGGTCACTAGAATATTTTTTGAAATATTGAGCGTCGAAACTAAAATATTTAGAATTGGTTATATATATATATATATATATATTTATATATATATATATATATATATATATATATATATATGTATATAACTTTTTGATAATTGAGGCGTTGACTATGAAAAGGAGGTAAGTGCCAAAACTTAAATTTTCCAGGAGGAGCAAAAAACCAAATTGATACATGAATAAGGAACAAGAACGCACCTTTTGGAGTAGAAAATGTATTTACTATACGATTACATGCAAACATTGTTAGATAATAATGTAAAAAAAAGATTCAAAGATTATTTACAAATATCTTTATAAATGTATGGTGAACCCATGCTGCGGCACTTGTCACCTTTGCAAAGCAAACAGTCATTCTTTTTTTTAATTTATTCGAGTACTCTAAGAGATAACAAGATCCATAATGAGTATTTATAACATGTAAGATTGTATGAGTGACATGCATGTCCTAACATTTTAGTAACTTATATAAATTTTTTCAACTTAAATAACTATTGTTGAAGAGATCACTTTTTACAAATCATAGGTTCTCTAGGAGGAGTTTTTTCATCTTTCTATTGAAACTGTCAATGGACGGACTGTTTTTAATATGTTCGGGAATTTTGTTGAACCATTGTAGAGCTTGAAATGTAGTCCTTTTTTCCCAACATTAGTTGCATTTGATAGTAATTGGAAATGTTGATTTGTTCTCGTGTTGTAATGATGTGTCACAATTTTGAGTTAGGTTGACTTCTGTTTCAGTTTGGTTGTTTTTGATTTTGTAAATATTTTTGACACTATCCAGTTTAACTATATTAGGGACTTTCAAAATTTTTAGATCTTTGTAAAGCATTGTTGTATTTGTCCTATATGGAAAATTAAATAAAGTTTTATTCTGTTTTGTTCTGGGCTATTTGTAATCTATTGATATATTGTTGTCGTGCTTGGCCCCAAAAATGCAGCTAAGTAAATCAGATGTGAATACACTTTCGAATAGTAAATTTGGAATTTAGTTTTTTTGTTGAACTTCATGGCACTGTGTTTCAGGTGAAAACATAGATAGTTCTGTTGCCACAAGCGGCATCTTGTGACACCGCTCAAAACTAAACGGGAGGTGATAGGCACTTACCTCCTTTTCAACGCTATTGGCATTGGCATTTAGAATCGTTCCAGTGAAAAAAATAATTTTCGGCAATTTTGGCACTTACCTCCTTTTCAATGTCAACGCCTTAATTATTAGCAATAACAGGCTTGTTGAATCTCAAAAAACTCGATTTTATTAAAAATTTGACGTTTCGCCACGATATTCGTGGCTTTTTCAAAACTTTTAAAACATTCAACAAGCCCGTTATTGCTAATAATTATCGAAAAGTTAAAAATAGTTCACAGGCAACAACAATTCAAATAAATAATCAAATATTGCAAGCTGAAAATATGGCAATGATCCCAAACTATTTCAAGAATGTGGAACAACAGCACGGGCAACAAGCAGTTATTATTTTGAAAAATGTTTGTTCACTCAACAAGAAGATTACCAATCTGAAGTCGAGAAGAATTTTTTTACTGCGTTGCAAGCATGAAAATCTGTGTCCTACATTCCTCAAGCTGAGAGCTTCAAACATTGTTCTAGATTAAGAGTACCTTTTTAGAAGGTTTGAAATTCTAAATAAAAATTTTCTTTTAAAAAATCACTCAATTTAATAATTACCGACACTGTTGAAAATATCAACATTTTAACAAAACAAATAAATACTCTAACAAACACATTACAACAAATACTTCCAAATGAAATTTTACTTAATTTTTTACAACATGAAGAAATTAAAAACAATAACCTCAGTGAAACTAATAAAAACAAACACATCAAAAAATTAAACAAATTAATATCTAACCAATCACCACAAACAATAGTAGAAAAGTTTTGAAAAAGCGAAAACGTCAACATTTAATACAATCGAGTTTTTTGAGATTCAACAAGCCTGTTATTGCTAATAATTATCAAAAAGTTAAAAATAGTTCACAGGCAACAACCATTCAAATAAATATATATAAATATATATAATATATATATATATATATATATATATATATATATATATATATATATATATATATATATATATATATTTATTCGAATTGTTGTTGCCTGTGATTTATTTTTAATCTCTTGATAATTATTAGCAATAACAGGCTGGTTGAATCTTAAAAAACTCGATTTAATTTTTAACAAGACAGATCAATCTTATCTATTCAATTTTTTCAAGTCAATAAATGTCAAAGAATTTTCAATTTTTTTCAAAAGATTTGAATAACTATGAATGTCATAGTGAAACGTCAATTTATTAATTAAATCGAGTTTTTTAAGATTCAACCAGCCTGTTATTGCTAATAATTATCAAGAGATTAAAAATAAATCACAGGCAACAACAATTCGAATAAATAATTAAATATTGCTAGCTGAAAATATGGCAATGATCCCAAACTACATTGTTTTATATTGTAAGTACCCTTTTTCATTTAAAAAATTTGAAATTCTAAATAAAAATTTTCATTAAAAACGGCTACTTCCATATAAACGAACTATACCGATAATTTTTGCTTTACTTGTTTAATATTTCCCAAAACTAATTTGTTTTTTTAATGTTAATTTACTCTTTCTGAGATCTCTCGGATGGAATTAATCGCCTCCGTGGCAAAGTTTGACCAAATCTCCCATACCGGAGAGTTCAAACAATAAACCACAAATAAGTGATTTTCTTCCATAACAGAGGATTTTATTATAAAAATTTCATTAAAAACGGCTACTTCCATATAAACGAACTATACCGATAATTTTTGCTTTACTTGTTTAATATTTTCCCAAAACTAATTTTCTTTTTTAATATTAATTTACTCTTTCTGAGATCTCTCGGATGGAATTAATCGCCTCCGTGGCAAAGTTTGACCAAATCTCCCATACCGGAGAGTTCAAACAATAAACCACAAATAAGTGATTTTCTTCCATAATAGAGGATTTTATTTATTAAACTATTTTCATCTCCAAATTTTCAATCCAATACTTAGCTACGCCGTTCTGATGAGGACCAAAGAGTCCGAAACACGTGTCAACGGCTGCTTCCATATAAACGTTCTATACCGATAATTCTGCTCTACTTTTTTAATATTTTTCCGTGACTAATTTATTTCTGTTAAATAAATAGTACCCTATTATTATTATTTTCGAACATTACATAGGTAAAGGTTTCTGTAGTTTCCCTTGCCTTCTAATAATAACAATTTTGAATGTTAATATTAGACTGAAAGAATTTTCAACAAGACAGATCAATCTTATCTATTCAATTTTTTCAAGTCAATAAATGTCAAAGAATTTTCAATTTTTTTCAAAAGATTTGAATAACTATGAATGTCATAGTGAAACGTCAATTTATTAATTAAATCGAGTTTTTTAAGATTCAACCAGCCTGTTATTGCTAATAATTATCAAGAGATTATATATATATATATATATATATATATATATATATATATATATATATATATATATATATATATATATATATATATATATATATATTAATCGATGATCTTATACTTTTACATCAGATACTAAATACATTAAACAGGGGGAAATATTCGATAGTGGAACAATGGTTTATAAAAAAAATTTACATATTTATTAAATAAAAGTTTCGGTGAAACTTCACCCTCTTAAGATGCTAAATGCAAAATAAATATATTTCTCCGTTATATCGAATACAAGAAATAAATACATGAAAAATTGTGTGGAAGTTACAAAAAGTTAGTAAAATAGGAAAAACCCATTCTAAACTGCTAGTCAGGTAGTTCGGTAATTTTGAAAATATTCCCAAGGGGGCTTGTAGTATGATCAATTTGGCTATTCAATAAGACACCTGAATGTTTGTATTTATTAATCTGTAATGATTCTAAAAAATTAAATTTAATTTCCTTTCTTTCAACATTTAATATTTTAATGAAAAAATTGAATGTGTGATTTTCTTGGATTAAATGGTTTGCATAATGTGAATCCGACTTTTGATTAACAAAGCTACGTTTGTGTTCTGAAATTCTAGTTTGAGAACTTCTGAAAGTTCTACCAATATAAAACTTATCACAATTAAACAAATAAATAAATACAAAATGTCAGGTCTCCTATTGAATAGTCAAATTGATCATACTACAAGCACCTTTCTGAATATTTTCAAAATCATCAAGATCAAGAAATATACTTCATTATACCCAAGTGTCCATCTTAGGAGAATTAAACAAAGAAATTGAAAATATGTATGTGTTAATGAAACATAACATGCAATATAATCTTTTAACGACATTATAAGTGTATATATATATATATATATATATATATATATATATATATATATATATATATATATATATATATATATTGATATTTAAAATAAAAACACTTGGCTTTAAGTTTCACAAATATATTGAATAAAAATTAACAATTACATTAGTCAACTAGTTTCGGGTTATGGGCCCATTATCAAGACTGAACAGAAAAATACTTAACAAGCTCATTTATAATATTGATTGTAGTAGAGGGGAAATTTGGTATTCAACTTGTTCATTTACGATGGGGTAATTCCTCTTAATGGCACTACTAATTTCTAAAATTTCCAACAGGTCAAGACGTTTGCCCTTTTTACCTGGGTGGAGGCATATCGTTTTCTCGAAGTCGATGAAATGGTTAAATTTTATACAATGCTCTGAGAAACCAGTGGTGTTTTTGTTAAACAAAATTGACTTTTTATGTTCTTCTACGCGAGTGTTGATTTTTCTGCCTGTTTGTCCGATATAAAAGGATGGGCATTCATTACAAAAGATTTTGTAAACACCACTGTTTTCTCCAATATTGTTCCTATCCTTGTTATTGACTAAGAGTGACTTTAAATTACGTTTATTTGTACATATGCTTTTAATACCGTTTTGTGATAATCTGTTGATGATTTTACTACTAATTCCTGGAATATAGTTTATTAAATGATATTTTTGTTCGCTTTTTATTACTGGTGAGGAATAAAATAAATTTAGAATATTCTTATGTCGTTTTTTCTTTATCATTTGATCAATCAAGATGTCTTTATAGCCGTTATTTATTGCTAATAATTTTAAAATATTAACTTCTTCAGTGAAATTTTCTTCAGAAAGAGGAATGGCAAAACGTCTATGTATGAATGAGTGAAATGCACTTAATTTAATTTTAATTGGTTGACTGCTATCATTGTGTATTAGCGTATCTGTAAAAGTAGGTTTTCTGTAGATATTAAATGTAAGAGCATGTTCTTTTCTAGTTATTTGGATATATAAAAAGTTAAGGGAATGTTGTTCATTTTCTATTTCTTTTGTGAATTGAATTGAAGGGTGAAAAGAGTTAATGTATTTGAGAAAATTACATTAACTCTTTTCACCCTTCAATTCAATTCAATTCACAAAAGAAATAGAAAATGAACAACATTCCCTTAACTTTTTATATATCCAAATAACTAGAAAAGAACATGCTCTTACATTTAATATCTACAGAAAACCTACTTTTACAGATACGCTAATACACAATGATAGCAGTCAACCAATTAAAATTAAATTAAGTGCATTTCACTCATTCATACATAGACTTTTTGCCATTCCTCTTTCTGAAGAAAATTTCACTGAAGAAGTTAATATTTTCAAATTATTAACAATAAATAACGGCTATAAAGACCTCTTGATTGATCAAATGATAAAGAAAAAACGACATAAGAATATTCTAAATTCAATTTATTCCTGACCAGTAATAAAAAGCGAACAAAAATATCATTTAATAAACTATATTCCAGGAATTAGTAGTAAAATCATCAACAGATTATCACAAAACGGTATTAAAAGCATATGTACAAATAAACGTAATTTAAAGTCACTCTTAGTCAATAACAAGGATAGGAACAATATTGGAGAAAACAGTGGTGTTTACAAAATCTTTTGTAATGAATGCCCATCCTTTTATATCGGACAAACAGGCAGAAAAATCGCGTAGAAGTACATAAAAAGTCAATTTTGTTTAACAAAAACACCACTGGTTTCTCAGAGCATGTATAAAATTTAACCATTTCATCGACTTCGAGAAAACGATATGCCTCCACCCAGGTAAAAAGGGCAAACGTCTTGACGTGTTGGAAATTTTAGAAATTAGTAGTGCCATTAAGAGGAATTACCCCATCGTAAATGAACAAGTTGAATACCAAATTTCCCCTCTACTACAATCAATATTATAAATGAGCTTGTTAAGTATTTTTCTGTTCAGTCTTGATAATGGGCTCATAACCCGAAACTAGTTGACTAATGTAATTGTTAATTTTTATTCAATATATTTGTGAAACTTAAAGCCAAGTGTTTTTATTTTAAATATCAATATTTAATCATGTTTCACCAAGTGATAAGCGAAACTTCAATATTAGATATATATATATATGAAATATGTATATATATATGTATATGTATATATATATATATATATATATATATATATATATATATATATATATATATATATATATATACATATATGATGAAATCCGTCGGTACTACTTGATAATTTAACATGATGAACAAAAACAAAACTTGAATTTACTACGTTCATTATCACAAAATTACTTTGAAAAAAAAAACATAATATTCAATTCTACAAGAGCGTCACAAATATAATTATTGGGCATAGATAGGTTGATGATGTAATTCCTTTTTTTTAGGGCACTGCGAGACAGTTATATCAGTTTTTGAATTATAATAATAGCATTCACCCAAATATAACGTTCAAAATTGGAAAATAATTGAATCGACAGATACCTTTCTTGGAATTAACTATATTTCATAAAAATAATACTTTGAATTCCGATATATATATATAAAACCAATTTTCACGGATATACGTATTCCGTCGGATTCAAATCATCCTCTTTCCCATAAACATTCAGCTTTTAATTCAATGATCCACAGAGCGTTTTCAATTCCATTATCCGTACCAAATTTAGCAAAAGAAATTTCTACTATAAAAATAATTGCTTCGAAAAATGGTTTTCATACAAGTTTGATAGATAAAATGATTAACAGGAAACGTAGTCAATTAGCGTACAACAGCATATATCCTCAGTTAAAGAACACCAACAATCTTTTTTGAAAAATAAAACGGATTCAACGTTTTCAAATCATTGCCGTGAAAACCACCCCCCGTTTCCACAAATAGATAACTTCCTTATTATGTACAAATTACCGAAAGGAACCAAACTAACTTCCTTAGAATCACTAGAAATTTTTAAACTCAATCATAATGCAAATAATATCTTGCTGAACGACCAGATTGACTTGATATATTCTCCTATATTTAGTGTATTCAAACAATTATGATTTTTCTAAGAACATTTTATTTTACCAATTTGGGATATCCACTTCGATTAGCCCTTCTTGAAATGTATTCCTCTTGTCTATTTAGGTACCTGCAATAGTTCTTTCCGACCCGTAAGCGCAAATCTATATTTATGTATTCAGTTCTTAACTCAATCTACCCCGATGATGGTCTAGTGACCGAAATTGCAATGTTATATTTTTCAAAGTATTTTTGTGATAATATACGTAGAAAATTTAAGTTTTGTTTTTGTTCATATATATATATATATATATATATATATATATATATATATATATATATATATATATATATATATATATATATATATCAGTGGCGGCTCGTGAGGTTTTGGTTTGAGGAGGCTACAAGAGGTGTTAAAAAATACACCATAGGCGAAAATTTTTAGGATTTCAACCGCCTTATAATTTAAAGAGAATCAAAGTAAAACAAGCACCCTAAGCTATTAATTTGTTTGGAAAAATTTTTTTTTTCACTTTCGAGTGTCTACCTTGAGACCTACAACTCCTATTTACAATATTCACAAAAACTCTTCTCAGCCAATTAATCAATTCATATATTCATCTTTTTTTTTCTATCACAAAATAGGTACCTACCTACCTACTTAACGAATTTGTTACTTATTCCAGGAATTAATCAATTGTTGCCCAACAAGAACCAACGGGGAGGTGAGAGTTTTTTCTTGCCAAAAATAAAATAGGACCCTCCCAAAAATAGATTAAAATGAAATTCTTGTCATAAAAGTAAAACAAAATAAAAATAAAATAACAACAAAATAAAATAATAAAATATACATTTAGAACAAAAAAAAAATTTAAATAAATTCTTTGGCATAGACATCTATTTTTTATAATTCCTGCATAGATGCCAATGCCAAGGCAGAAGCCTTAAATAAAAAATAATGTTTACATAAAATCAAACAAAAAATTAATTCTTTTAAGATTTTTACAAGGAACAACGAATTATTTGGTATAATACTAAGTAATAAAGTACCTAGTACCATAAACAAAACCTGTGAAAAATAAAATGTACAAAATATGTGTGGGACAGCAAATAAAACGTTATATATTTTTGAAGATTAGCGGGATTCTGCGATCTTTAACGTTAGCAAAATGATCTATAATATCATCATAAAATTTTTTGTCTTTCGCCAAAAGTTTTACCAATTCCTTTTCAATAGACAACAAACTAATATTTTTCAAACGATCCTGGCTCATTGAATTTCGTAAATAAGTTTTAATTCTCTTAAGAGTGGAAAACGAGCGCTCTACGGAAGCCGATGTCACCGGGATAGAAACAATTAGACATAAGAAATTATAAACTTGGGGTAAATCTTGATTCAAATCATTATCAAAAAGGTATTTAATAGTCATCACATGATTTTCATTTTGCCCTAAAATTTCATTGTCACTATAAACAACACACAGTTCACTTTTTAGGGCCACCTTATCAAAAAAAGTGTATTTTTGACATAAATTTCCCAAGAGGTTATCTGGAAAATTAGCCGAAAATCCGGTAAACAAATTTTCATTGAGTAATTCGAAGAAATGCAGTTCTTTCAAATCAGAGAACCTTATTTCTATTTGACCCCTAATAGTATCCAAAATTTCATAAAATATTTGCTTATAGTGAAGCTCCATATCTGCGAAACTGAATTTCTTTCGTTTTGGGCTAAATTGAGTCGTATCATCAGTAGTTTGAAATACAGAAAATAGTTTTTTAAAATAAACTTCTGCACGAAATTCTGAAATTTTCTCCAAAAGAAACTTGAGCCGATTTCGTGAGTAAATTACATCTGAAAACTTGTGCTGTGAGATTTAAAAAACTAATTTCTGTTTGTTCAAAAATTAATTAAAAGATGTTTAAAAAATATATAAGTTCCTCATCTTGTAAGATATTAATCCGCGTGCGGTATTTAAAGTTACTTTATCGGTGAAAAATTCCTCACTTTCAACTATAGAATTAAATCCTCAAATCCTAAGCGGCCCCAAACAGAGACATTTTCCCTAGTAAAAAGTAAACACTGCCAACAAAATAATTTATTTTTTACCTGTGATCCGGTTAGGCAAGGATGTCTCTCATAATTCTTTGTATTAAAACCGCGGTTTTGTTTTCCGTTACGCTGCACCAAATTCTTCAATTCAGTGGTAGGTCGCTTTGTTTTTATCAAAACTTTATCCTCATAACTAAAGTTATGGGATAACAAATATTCCACTAAGTCACCATTGAAATTTTTGAAATTAACTTCAGTAATCAAACTCATTTTAAAACAATACGCGTAACGCGAGCTGTTTTCGGCGGCCATTATTCAGACAGTACGAATTACGATCACACTACGATTCAATCAACGAATTTACTCGATGTCACGGGAAATTCTATAGTTGTGATTGGTCGACATTGTATAAGACTGGGTTTCGATCGGTGTTGCCATTTACATGTGTTTTGCTTTTCTATTGCAATGAAGTATTCATTGGGAGTATTTGCACCATTGTTTGCTTTTCTGTGGCAGGCATAATGAACGTTGAGAATATACCTTTCTAAGCTTTCCGCAGCGTTGCCACAAATCTTGAAATGAATGAAATGCAGTAAATGTAAATACCTTCTATCTTAATTAATAAATTATATTATATAATGTAGGTTGAAAGGAAGGTAGGTGCATAAAATAATATTATTTTGATTAATATGAATATGCTGAATGCTGACTATTCAATATAATATATATATATATATATATATATATATATATATATATATATATATATATATATATATATATATTTGTGATACACCGTATATTATTTCGGAGACTTATTCTCCTTATCCTCCTTTGTTTCTCCGCCCCTGATATATATATATATATATATATATATATATATATATATATATTTATATATATATATATATATATATATATATATATATATATATATATATATATATATATATATATATATATATATATATATATATATATATATATATATATATAGATGTTTTGTTTTTATATGAATAGAACATCAATGATTCGATGTACTGAAAAAGTGTGCCAAAAAGTTAGTATATTTCTAATTAATTCTCCATTTTCCTCTCCATCTGAACTCAAGCTTCACTCACTATTTCGTAATGTAGGTAAATTAATGAGCGATGAAGGGTCGTTATACTGCAAACAGCAATTAGTATTTCTTGTTGTTTGGGCAAAGGAAGCGAGCAATGAACTTCGTACTTGCCGATGAAACCTCTCAAATCACACCACGTCCAACGGACGCCGCTCAAAGTTCAAAGGACGTCTCTAAACACCATCGAAGTGAATATTACGTAAACATTTCGAGGAGATTTTTAATGGGTCGATTGAGTACTGCGATGAAACAAAAAGGGCAATTAGTTCACTTGAAACTCAACAACTGGATTACGTGGACGAAAATTCGATAAAACGGGTTTTAAGCCTTTCAATTATCCGGAGCAATTACGCAACGGATGGATTTTTGTTGGAAAAACTCGACGTCATTACTGAAAGGAAATGAAGCTGTTGGCGTTACGATAAAAAATGATGCGCGATTCGTTTCGAAATTTTGCATGGGTCAACTCTAATCTCGCATAGCGTGGATTCGGTATCAGGCGCAATTTATGGGTTAAGGATCAAGAGGAAAACGAATTTTCAAGTGACGATAAATATGGAGAACTACAGCTCGTTCTCTCTCAATTAAAATGTCGGACGAAATTATCTGTACAAAAATTTTGCTGAGCGACAATGTACAGGGTGTCCCATTTTGGGTAGGTACTTTTGAATGGTATCTCCGTTATTTTTGAGGATTATATATGAGATTTATAGATTCAACAAAATATACGGAAAATCAAAAACCCAAGTTTTACTTACATAGTTGTCATTGATTTTCACTGAGTATCGGCTCAAGCAATTGATTATTTGAAAAGAAGAATAAATTTTACTTAAAAATTATCTGTACAGGGTGTCCCATTTTGGGTACTTTTGAATGGTATCTCCGTTATTTTTGAAGATAGAAAGTTGCGGTTTTCGCGACACTGTGCTACTTTTTCGTAAAACTGAAGATGCTGTCAACAGAATGTTAATAGCCCTTTCAGTTTTCAAGATAAAGGGCATTTTTGAAAATGTTGCATTTTTGGGATCCTTAATCTTATCGAAAAGGTAATATAACATTCTTATAGATTTTTTTCCGTAGAATGCAGTGGTGTAGATAATTTTTGTTACATATTTACTATCTTCGAATTATAAAGCAAACTTATGTTTGCTTTATAGAAAAAAATCTATAAGAATGTTATATTATCTTTTTGATAAAATGAAGGATAACCAAAATGCAACATTTTCAAAAATGCCCTGTATCTTAAAAACTGAAAGAGCTATTATAATTCTGTTGACAGCATCTTCAGTTTTACGAAAAAATAGTACAGTGTCGCGAAAACCGCAAACTTCTATCTTCAAAAATAAAGGAGATACCATTCAAAAGTACCCTGTACAGATAATTTTTAAGTAAAATTTATTCTTCTTTTCAAATAACCAATTGCCTGAGCCGATACTCAGTGAAAATCAATGACAATTATGTAAATAAAACTTGGGTTTTTGATTTTCCGTATATTTTGTTGAACATAACAATTGTTTCGCCAAACACGGTGGCTTCTTCAGATCAGTAATTTCAACTAACTTCACAAATTGAATATCTTACAAATATAGCAATTCAAGTAAAAGGGAAAACGAATGGGGTGTCCCGCAAGGAAGTGTACTGGGTCCTCTACTCTCCGTTGCTTATGTTAATGATATTCATATAGTATTGAAAAAATCATTTGTTAATTTATTTGCGGATGATACTCTTATTTGTGTAGCAGGAAATGATTTTGAGGAAATATCAAATACCCTCAACAATGAACTAAAAATCTTGTATGACTGGCTTTGCCAAAATAAATTGAAACTGAACACATCAAAAACAAAATGTATGGTAATAGGTTCAAAGACAAACTGTAGAAAATATGCTGAGTTTGGGTTAGCCCTCAACATAAATAGCTCTAAAATTGATTTTGTTTCTGAAATAAAATATTTGGGTATTTTCTTGGATCCCCAACTTAGTTTTTCTAATCAGATAGATTATCTCTGTAAAAAATTAGGTAAGAAAATTGGATTTTTTCGTCGCATTTCAAATTATTTTTCACAATGGGCAAAAATACTTGTATATAACACAATTGTTTTACCGCACTTTAATTATTGTTGTTCCTTATTAATATCTTGAACTCAGGAAAATATAAATAGAATACAAATTCAGCAAAATAAAGTAATGCGCATTATCCTTAATTGTAATAAATATACCGCAATAGTAAGCATGTTGCAGGCTTTGGATTGGTTAACTGTCGGGCAGAGCATTAAGAAGGCGAACCTGGTTTTATAGCTATTAATATAACGAGATTATTATGCGATTTATAATAGTCGAGGACATTGCTATTTGACTAGGTGACCCATTCAATATATCATACGAAATTTCCTACTCACAAACTTTTAATCCTATTGCTCCAAAATTACGCCCTTTATCATGTAAACAAGATTTATTTCTGCCCCAGGGGTCAACCACCCAACCAATTCGGACCAAAACCAAACCCATTCAAGATATCATACGAAACTACCCAGATACAAATTTTCAACCCTATTGCAACAAAATTGCTCCTTCTGTCGTGTGAACAAAATTCCCACCAGGGGGGTGAACCCCTCGACCAATTCGAACCAAAAACAATCCCATTCAATATATCATGCGAAACTACCTATTTACAAACTTTCAACCCTATTGCTGCAAAATTGCGAACTTTATCGTATAAACAAGATTTATTTTCCCCCCAGCGGGGTCAACAAACCCAACCAATTCGAACCAAAAACAATCCCAATCAAGATATCATACGAAACTTCTTCTTGTGGTGCCGTACCCGGTTTAGGGTGTGGCGACCTCTCTACAACTACTCGTGCTGTGCGTGATACAGCGATACACGAATAGAAGGGACCTACAATTTTATGACGGTTCCGAACGTCTTTACAGAGAGGCTTTACTAGGCAGAATACTGCTCGGTGGTTTGCCATTGCCTTCCGAGAAGTGGCTCCACATAAATTCGTTGTTCCGGCCAGGATTCAATCCAGCGACCTTCTGTTCAGTAGCCCAACGCACTGACCACTGAACTACGGAGCCACATACGAAACTACCTATTTACATATTTACAAACTTTCAACCATATTGCTTCAAAATTGCGTTATCGTGTAAACAACGCTTAAATACATACATAGGAACATATATATATATATATATATATATATATATATATATATATATATATATATATATATATATATATATATATATATATATATATATATATATATATATATATATATATATATATATATATATATATATATATATATATATATATATATATATATATATATATATATTTAGAGATATATGAAATTGAGTTTTTGGTGCCAAGCATCATAAAAAGTCATGAAACGAAAATCTTGGTCCTAGGTCCAACTTTGCTAATCGCACCCATTTTAATAAGCAGGTTTTCAAAGTGAAAACCTACTCAAAACAGATTCAACATATTCATCACACCTGGAACATAATCATAACATATTTCATTTGTAAAGTAAGTTTGAATTACTCACCTGAAGGAGCCACTGTGTTTGTCGAAACAAATGTTATGTTTAACAAAATAATAACCAAAAACTCAAGTTTCATTTTCATTCTTCTTTTTACATCATATTTGGTTGAAAAAATTTCTCAGAAAACAAAGAAACTCTTAATTTTTGCTTATTGAAATAATAATCTGCAGCGAAATCAAGTGAATACCTAGTGATAGTTGGATACAGTCCAACGACCTCTGTCCATATACCAACTTTATATGCAATCATCTAACTGTATCTGAAGATTCTATGATCTATAACATTCAATGACTCTCTCTTGAAATTTTCCTCCAAAATCTCGAACAAAACACACTGTTATTTGACTATTTCGTTTTACTCTTTCAGGGGGCCTATTCTGTAGCGGCTGGAGCGAAGAATGGGTTGTCCTCTACGAAGACTCTACGATAGCATGGTACGCAGATAAAGGTTTGAATAGGCCTAAAGGTCGGATACGAATCGGGGACTCGCCTGACCTGTTCGCCGTAAGCGAATGGACACGAAAAGTGCCAAAGCGACCAAAATTCCCGCGCTCTTGCCACATTGGTCAATTAATAGCGATAGGATCAAGAAGGCCGCAAGACGTTCAGTGGTTGATTGCCCAGTCACCGGCTGAAGTGAAGTAAGTATATCAAAATCGTTTATTAAGTTCCATAATTACATATTGATGGTATATTTGTACATATAGATAATTCTTAAAAGTATTGACAATGTAGTGGCCTAAAGTCGTTGTCGACACTACAGTCGTGAACTTAAAGATATTATAGTTTGAGAATTTGATTAGATTTCGCAGTCCTAATGACAGGAGAAAAACTATGCTTAAACTTAGTCTTGGGCTTCTCGAAGCAACTTCCTGGGTTTTTTGTGTTTTCTTCTCAGTTTCCTACTTCTGTGACGAGGGGGTTCAGATAAGATGGCAAAGTCATCGTACATTCTGGCTGCCGTCATTCTGGTTCAAGTCTCGATGAATCTGTGAGTTTCAGATGTACCATGGGGAGGCCAAGGTCATCTTCAATAACCTGTTCTGCACGATTTGAAGCCTTTAAATATGTCTACCAGCTGCATACCTCTAAACTCAAAATTTGCACTGCCAGATCTTCATGGCTGTACTAAACTGCCTATTAATATAGATTGGCTTATATTGATTTTGCTTTATTCGTGCAGTGGTCCACATGAAGTACCATATAAGCCTACGATCGAGGATTACTCCCAGGTAGGTTCGCTTTGGTATCATAAGAAATCGGTTGGATATTCATCAGAATCTCTTCATCAGGTTCGTGGAGTCACTTTTGAAGAAATAGTAGGGTGTTTTTTTCTGGATTGATGGCGATGCCCCAATCCGAAAATTGTTCGTGAAAGTTATCTGCTGCCTCCTGCAGCCTTAGTATGACCTGGAGAGACCTTTGCACTCTATTCATGATGGCGGTGTCATCAGCGTAGAGAGAGAAGGTAATTTCTGGTGATCAGGGCACATCTACTGTAAAATTGACTATGCCTTGAACTCTGTTATTATAAATTTCAAGCAAACAGAAAAAAACATTTAGCTAAATGATATAAATACACTGGTTCATTTAGTTCTGAAGTTTGGTGGTCTATAGGAAGGATTCCTGGAAAACTTTTTTCATGCAGCTCCCTATAATTTTAAAAAGAAACGGTGTCATGGGACACCAGGTAGGAACGAAGTTCCGTCGGATAATATAGAAGGACCACAATTTGCGAAAACGAAACATGTCCGTGTCGGGGCGCACGACAGAACTGATAACTTATACTAATCCAAGTTGAAATAATTAATATTTAAATGTGAGGTTAAGAGTTCTTACGAGATTGTAAATAAAAAAATTGAAAAAGCTAGGAGTCACCTCTGAAATTCGAACCCAGAAATATGACACACCAGTACTTAGACCACTCGGTCGTCAGCGCAATGTAAATTTAGACGCAAGAGTGTAAATAACGAGATGATAACGTATCGCCACGCTATATAATTCAATTTAAACCTACAATACGTAGTCATTATTTTATGGAACAAATTTGTAAAGCTTTACCTTTTCATTATGCCATATCTGATTCCTCTCATAATCTGTTCTTTCATGCATATAACTTCTTCTTCTTCTTGTGGTACCGTACCCGGTTTAGGGCGTGGCGACCTCTCTATAACTACTCGTGCTGTGCGTGATACAGCGATACACGAATAGAAGGGACCTACAGTTTTACAACGGTTCCGAACGTCTTTACAGAGAGGCTTTACTAGGCAGAATACTGCTCGGTGGTTTGCCATTGCCTTCCGAGAGGTGGCTCCGCATAAATTCGTTGTTCCGGCCGGGATTCGATCCAGCGACCTTCTGTTCAGTAGCCCAACGCACTGACCACTGAACTACGGAGCCATTGCATTGCATTGGCGATTGACGTGGCGGAGTGAGATCAAAAAAAGAAGGGATGAGAGAACGGAAAGAAAGAGAAAGGTATACAAAATTCGCTTGTGTTAACTAAAAGCGTGACTTTCGTCAGTCTACTTCCGTCACACTTTTAGTCTCGCATTATTTTCAGTTTGGTCCCGCAGCGAAATTCCTATCTCCTCCAAGCCTTTCGTAAGGAAATTTGTTCCAATAATTGTAATTTTAGTGAATTTTATAATTCAACTTTTAACTTTATGTCCCTAAATATTCTTTTCATTACCTTTTTTCATACTATTTTTCAACTTACACTTGATAGTGACGTAATATCCTATATTTTGTACCGGGCGCGTGTTAATTCAATTGTATATTGACACAAATAAGGTGATTTGAATTGATTTGATTAGTCACTAAAAATCCATTTTTTATTAACGTCATTGGCATCCATTTACGCTTACACGAATTTCCGATGCCAGTTTGTATTCCCAACAACCCGATATGACTGTATATCTGTTTTGACCTTCGGAATATTGGTTTATTCCGCCCAGATGACACCGAATAGCATTGGAGATTATGTAAGGCCTGAGACCTTAATGGGAGTAGAGCTGCAAAAGACAGCATATTCGGTTGACGAGACTAAGCTGCTGACAGTTAATCAATATGCAAGCCATTCTACTAATTAATAAAGATTCTACCTTCAGCTTCATTAAAATTTATCAGTCGTTGATTGTATTGACGATATACCTATGGGGTATAAGAGCAGGATCGAGTCCACTTCATTTTTAATAGATAACGAAGTAACATTCCCATTCATTACATCTTGCAGTATAATAAGCAGTTTTGAAGGTTTTATGAATAATAGTATATAGCGTGTCCCAAATGAAGAAGTTCACTACGATTTATATTATGACTTGTTCTGTATTTTCCACCCCTTTTCAGATCTAGTTATCCTTGAAATTACAAATGGCACTGTGGGGCGTGTGTAACATCGTATGGAAGTGATTTCGTAAAAAAATATTAAGATATGTAATTTTACAACAATTTTTGTAACTAATATATTTTCAGTACTAACTCCTATGTTTTTTTTTTCAGCGACTGGATGACTGCCATTAGTAATACAGTAAGTATTACTCAATTTTAACGCGTCTCACATAAACAAGTCAAATTCACAAAAAACAATCAAATCTTGGAATTTTCAAGTGGTACTCCAACTAAAATAACATGAACCCAAATGAGGAAAGTTGAGAAATAACAGCAGACTCAAGATTTAATTTCGTTTAATATTATTCATTTTCCAACAGATGAAGCTGGTAAAAAAAAAGTAATCCCATTCACTCTTCTCGAGATGTCCGTTAATCTCAATATATGAAACACTGGAAGTAACGATTTTCACGAAAAATTGAAATTAATGTTGCATAGGAAACTATTCGATAATCTTTATTTTCATCAGTGAAAAATGTTATCAATGTTTTATCGTCATCTCCAGTATCTTCTTCTTCTTCCGGTTTCGGACGTAGGCGACCTCTCTACAACTATTCGTGTTGTGCGTGATACAATGATACAAGAATAGAAGGGACCTACAGTTTTACGATGGTTCCGAACGTCTTTATAGAGAGGCTTAAAGAGGCAGAATACTTCGCACTGACCACTGAACTACGTAGCCATCAAGTATCAGTCTAATCATTTATAAATGTAAGATCGTTTAATTAGTTTCTATACTTAGCTCTTGAAATGAAGAAAATTCTATCAGTGACTTTTAAATTTAAACCTAGAACACGAGTGTACGTTTTTATCTTCATGATAAATCTGAATTTCAGAATTTATTCACTAAATGTAGGCATTGAACAGATGATAGATTCACCAATATAAATAGACGTTCAAACTTGTTGGTATTGTGAAGAATCTGTAGTAACAAAACTATTCCATTTAGGCCCCTACACACGGGCGTCGATGTCTTGATACGTGCATCCAAAAACTTGCAACCAATAACGTTAATATGGATGCAAGAAAAACGAACGTTTTTGAATTCACAACCCGTATGATGTTTTCTGAAATCCCTTGAATTTTTGGATGCGCATTCCAAAGAACACTTGCAGGAGTTAACGTGTGGAGGTGGTTTACCGTGGTGTGTGCGTTTTTGAAGCAGTAGGGGCGGTTTAGTTTTTTCCAACAATTAGTTACTGCAGTAGGTATTTAAAATAATAAGTTAAATCCAGATTACTCAATGTATTTCACAATGTTTGGGTTTTAAAACCAATATTAAAATTTAATAGATTTGTATATTATATACTAAAAATGTTTGCAGATAGTTTCATTAGTATGTCTGACTGCAGAACAATATCCCAGGAATTTCTATGGGAATTTGTCGAGTTGTACAGGGTGGCCAAATAAGCGAGGTAAGCGGCTGTATCTCAGGATCTGTACATCTGGCAACAATGGAATTTTTTTTATTATGATAAAAGTGGTCACGAGAAAATTCTGGAAATTATTTTCAAGTTCCGTATTTCACCGCTAGAGGGCGTAACTAAAAACTAAATAAGAAAAACGTCCTTTTTTTCAAAAACTTATATATTAACCTATATTTTTGATAACACTGTTAGAAAGCCAAAAAAATTCTCTATCATTTTGGTTCAAAGCTCATTGGCGTACGAACGATAGTAGGGGTGGGGGAAGCTATTGAAAGTGTAATCATTAAAATCGGTGTAAATTCTAAACCACTTATTCGATTTTAGCAACTCAAAATTTGTTTGCAAGATAAATGTAGCTGTTTTAAATTTCCGATCTCCTTACTACTCTATAGTTCCTAATAAAAGAGCTAGAGGGCGCAATTTGTAATAAATCCAATTTTTTTTATTTTACTCCAAAAATTCAAATGGAACGGTATATTTTTGACATCATATTTGAAAAGTAGATAAAATTTTCAGAAATATTGTGAAAACCGGACGATGATATCTTCAAATCAAAAGTTATGTACCGCGATCTAGCGTTCGGCCTCAGAATGTCTAATTAACGTATAGCAGGCGACAAAAACAACAGAAACTTTTAAATAATATTGTATGGAAACGTCAAATATTTATTAGAGCCAGTTTAATTCTGGTCAATTTGGTTTCTGAATATCTTTTGCTCGATTTTTTGTAAAATGCCTTTTACAAATGATGAAGCTGTTGATATGATTGCGGTTTTTTTTGAGTGCTTTCAAAATGCAGCAATAGCTGAAAGAGAGTATGCCATTCGGTATCCAGATCGCCGTCATTATGGCAGAAGAATGTTTTCACGCTTGGTACAGCGAGTTGGTACGCGATACTGGGAGTTTAAGTCGGCCCAGATTTAGAAGGCGTCGCACTGGGAGAACGGAAGAAAACATTATTAATGTGTTGGCCTACGTAGAATTTAATATTATCTTTAGATTTGGGAATAGCTCGAACTACTGTTTAAAATATACTAAACGACCACAGGAAAGTAATTGCATTAGCGCACATCCTTTTTAATACACCTTTTTAATATCATTTACTCCTCAATACACTACTATATAGGCATTTCTTTTTATTTTAAGGCTACACCCCTACCATATAATCCTACACCAAGCCTTAAACGAACATGATTTTGAGCGCAGAATTGATTTTTGGCAATGGATGTTAGAAATGATTCGCGAAAATAGGGATTTTTTGTCTCAGATTCTGTGGACCGATGAAGCTACTTTTAGTAGCTTTGGCAGAGTCAACAGGCATAATATGCATTATTGGTCGGCCGAAAATCCCCGTTGGATGCGAGAAGTTAGCACCAAGGCGCTTGTGGTGTGGCATTATCGGAATGAAAATTATTGGTCCTTATTTTTTTGATGGCACGTTAACCGGTAATGTTTTTTTGAATTTTTTAATGAATGCTTTGCCAATTTTAATGGAAGATTCGACATTGGAAGTGAGACAGACCATGTATTTCCAATTCGACGGGTGTCCAGCACATTTTGCCCGTTTCGTGCGGGATCATAGTAATAATTATTTTCAAGGGCGCTGGATCGGAAGGAGAAGTCTATTTCCTTGGCCAGCCAGGACACCCGATTTAACATGCCTCGACTTTTACTTATGGGGTCGTTTAAAAGATATTGTGTACCAAACTCCACCCACAACTAGATATTATATGGAAAACAGAATCCGTGATGCCATTAATAAAATATCAGCTACTCAAATCGAAACAGCAGTTTTATCCACCCAAAGAAGATTGGAAGATTGTTTGGAATGTGATGGAAAGCAGTTTGAACATCTATCGAGGCATTAAATACCTAATATGTTTTGGTTTAAAATCGGCCCTTTTAAGGACCACAATTTAAATATAAAAAGAAATTCGTTAATAAATATTGTCCTATGAAAATCATATAAACTTCCTTTGATTCTGATACATTAGGCTGCATCTTAACAGCTTGAGAAAACAGCTATAGTAATGTTAATTAGACATTTTGAGGCCGATCGCTAGATGGCGGTACATAAGTTTTGAATAGGCGCGCAAAAAAAATTTAATTCGCTATAACTTTAAAACGAGCAAAGATATCATCTTTCGGTTTACACAATATTTTTGCAAATTTTATCTACTTTTTAAATATGATGTCAAAAATATACCGTTCCATTTGAATTTTTGGAGTAAAATTTAAAAAATTGGAATTATTACAAATTGCATCCTCTAGCTCTTTTACTAGGAACTATAGAGTAGTAAGGAGATCGGACATTTAAAACAGCCACATTTATCTTACAAACAAATTTTGAATTGCTAAAATCGAATAAGTGGTTTAGAATTTACACCGATTTTAATGATTACACTTTCAATAGCTTCCCCCACCCCTACTATCGTTCGTACGCCAATGAGCTTTGAACCAAAATGATAGAGAATTTTCTAGGCTTTCCAACAGTGTTGTCAAAAGTATAGATTAATATATAAGTTTTTGAAAAAAAAAGACGTTTTTCTTATTTAATTTTTATTTACGAATTTTCTCATGGCCACTTTTATGATGATAAAAAAAATTCCATTGTTGCCAGATGTACAGATCCTGAGATACAGCCGCTTACCTCGCTTATTTGGCCACCCTGTACAATGGCCTACCCTGCTTGTGACAGACAATATCAAAACACTATTTAGACCGAAATAAAAAAATTAAGCATACAAAATATAGATAAAGAAGCTGGAAATAATTCAACCAAATGCTACAAATAGTACAGTGTTGTCTCTTAAATCTAGTCTTCGAGGTGGTTTTTGAAAAGAAAATAAAAAAGGTTTTGATCTAGTAGAGAAGTGATACGGTGAGGGTTTCGGAGATATTATAGTGAAAAATTTCAAATCTTGGTAATTCCTTCCAGTCGCTAAATATCTGAGCAATGATGTTATTGGTCATGTGTCTTGACGTTTTATTAATGGGGTAATCATTACCAAGAGTTACGAATAGGTTTTTTTTTTTAGAAGCCAACCTTTAGTTACGAACAGAACGAGTAAGTCGAGGTGGAAGTGTAGCTCGCGTTCGCGGTCGATGTCGACATCCATGTAAAACAAACACATTGAGTTAAATGTAAGTGAACATAACGAGTAAGTCGCGGTGGAGGTTTAGCGCGATGCCACCAAGGAGGTTTACAGCGATGCTTTTGAGAATCAAATCAGTTTGTTTTACATGGATGCTTACCGCGCGGTCTACAAGGATGCTTCGCTGTGATTGGTGCGTTCAAGGCAGTGTTGTCATCACCCTCAGCAGCTCGCAAAAAAGACGTGTGGCGGCTGACATTTCGTGCGCTACAGTACTCCAGTTGACAGCTTTTTTCTCCTTCGGTTATTAAGTTTATTTTTTGATAGTTTGTGCTGAATATGAAGGAAGATCTCATAGCAATTGTGCAGATCACTCATTTCGTAATTATATTCGTAATTATAGGAGCTTTCATT
Source organism: Cynegetis impunctata (assembly GCA_030704885.1). Lineage (NCBI taxonomy): Eukaryota > Metazoa > Arthropoda > Insecta > Coleoptera > Coccinellidae > Cynegetis > Cynegetis impunctata. The sequence goes on from JARQZK010002213.1 coordinate 126,151, forward strand.
GGTTCTTCTTAGAAAGTATTCAATCATTAAAATAGAGTTTGATGACTTCAGACTCATTCTATTTCGAAGCTTCGTTATGTTCATGGCACTAAATATCCTTCCAATTTCAGCATTTTATTTCATTCGAAGGCTACAAGTGGGAAAAAGACAGTCAACAAATGCGTTGTTTAGAAGATAATAAAAAAAAGTATGATTATTTAATTTATTTTATTTGAAACTACGTAAATTATCAATAAAAAACTTAAGAATGAAATTTTTTGAATTCTTTCAACGAGAATCTATTCTGAAATCAAACCATTCAAAACTAGCTCCAAGAAAGAAAAAAAATTTCAAAAATTTCTTTAGTTTAACAGTTACCAGACTTGCAATGTCCATATTCAAGCAGCAAAAAATTATGAATTAACTATTGCATAACTAAATGAAAAATCGCTATAAAATTTTTTTGGCACTGAATTATTGTTCATTCACTATCCAGTAAGTGCCTGAATTTTTTCATTCTTTAACTTTTCTATTTAATATGGTAAAATAATGTTTATTGTTAAAGTGTTCAAAATGGGCGTGCCTTGCCAAAGCCAGATTAGCCATTTTTGGCCGTATTTTCACCCCTCTGAGAAAATTATAAATATTTATCCTATAGTTTCGGAAGTTGAGACTTCACTATGGGAAATTTCCTCCTCTTTTCGAATCTTTTTCGAGACATAAAAATCTCAATTAGTTGCAGAAAACAAAACCCCTTTTTTGATCTTTCAATAAATTGTTAATAACTTTTACAAATTTCGCGAGCGGAACTGTGTTTTTTTCAAAAAACATCTACATTCTATTCCGAACCGAATGACATATCGTTCATGTTTTTCCGAGACTGTTGAACAAAAAAGCACTTCTTGACTAGACTACAGAATAATAATAATAATAATAATATAATGTTTATTCAATAAGCCATTAAAAAAAACAATATTGAGAGTAATAAAGCCAAAAAATAGAATAAAATAATACAAATAACGATACAGGATGTCAATTTAAAGCCTATTGAAAAGGACCATATTCACTGCCAGGGATCACAAGGATGCAATGGAAGTGATTTTCAATATGGCCTTTCATGTTGGTATGGATTTTCTCTTCTTTTCTTCACTTTTGTTTGCACCTAGGTTTACACCTGTATGTGCAATTGTTTATCTATTTTGGAATCGAAAATTCAGTTATGTGCCATATGTGCAGAACCACATCAGAGGTAGGTTTCCTTTTGTACAGATAAGCAGCTGTATACAATTGGTAGCATCGGTCTATATGATGTGTATGTACTTGCCTGGATGTTTGCCTATGTAATCTCTTGACTTTTTTCTGAAGATGTTTTGTTTTTGATGTTTCTTACATCTTGTGGTAAAGTGTTGAATATTTTTGGGGCTGTTGTTGTTATGAGTCTTTGGTTGGCGTCTTTTTGATAGAAAGGATTCTTTAGTAGGTTGTTGGCCTTTGCGCGTGTTTCATGGCAATGTTCAATTCTGTTTACCAACTGTTGATTTTTATGGATGAAAACACAACATGCATGAAAATACAACGATCTAACACTTAATATCTCTTCGTTATATAGAAGCCTTGTGGGGTACAGTCTCCTTCTTTGTAGTATAATTTTAATTATGTAATTTTGAAAGATTGTTAAAGGTTGTAGAGCATTGCTATATAGACCTCCCCAAGCAATAATTCCATATTATAGATAGAATGGATAGAATGATATCCGATTTCGGAACGCAGTTCTGAATATAGAGATAGATTCGATTATATATTTTATGAAGATAGTTAAAATACTCATTTAATTTTTTATTTAAACTGTAGAAGTCGTTAGAATAGTCGCTAGTTTTTTTTGTTGCCAGACACATAAGCAGCTACAGCTAAGCCGCTGTAGCGAACAAAATGTCGCTAGATCCAGCGACAAAGTCGCTAAAACGGCAACACTGGCTCGACTAAGCATCGCTGGTAACATCCTCGTTAGGTGCGGTCGACATCGACCGAGACTTAACTAGTAGCATCCACCGCGAGCTACACCTCCACCTCGACTTACTCGTTCTGTTCGTACCGTAGGACTTGCACAAGTGCATAAGTACCAGCCACTGCCACTAGAGCTGAATATTCCTCTTCCTCAGACAGCTTGCCAAACAATTTGGTAGACTGGGCAAAACTATGGTTTTGTACGTACGTGTGTACGCAATCGGCTTGCACGTTATTGGTTACACGTTTTTTGATGCACTTGGATGTATCAAGACATCGACGTCCGTGTGTAGCCTGCCTTTGGTGTTTCTCGTAGTGTTTCAGTGAAGTGGAATGAGACAGACTTCTATCAGTTTCGCTGAAACAATATTCAAGCATATTTTACATAAAGCTGGTGGAAGGAATTGCCTTTAAATATTCGTGAATAATCTCTAAAAGCTCATTGAAAGTGTCACCCTAAAATATATTGAAGGGATGAAAGCATCTTTCCGTGCCATGAAAGCCTATAGTATATTGATTGAACAGGAATTGACGTTCCTACAGGGAAAACTGTCGATAAAGTATGCCAAATTGAACGTAAGTTGATTTGATTCAGCGGACAGAGGAAGTTCCAAGAATACAATGGAGTCTGGCGTGTTCTTCTTCGTTTCAAATAAGATATTTATTGATTTCAAGCATTCATCTGAGTACATTGAATAAGTGAGTGGATACATTCCTGGATTTTATATTCTTCTGAGAATTCTGAAGAAAGATAGATTTATGTTCTTGTTTCAATGAATTATTGACGTATTTATTGTTGTTTGTCATGTATAAATGTTTGACAACGTATCCGAGAAGGTAATTTTACAAACGCATTGTATTTTTACTAAGACTTCAGTACAAAGTATCTCGGTAACTATAGGAGATACAAAAAATAGAGGACGCATTCTCGATATACTTCTTCGAGACAAATTAACTGGGGAAGTTATATACAAAAGTTCGATTTGTCGACTTTTAGACCAGTGAATATCATGGGTTGTTTGTGAAGTTACGAGTTAATAACTCTTACATTCTCTAGGTACTTTTCTGTATAATCCAGTAGCGTCGAGAAAATATGAAATTTCGAGTTGTGGCATAAAGATGAGCTTTTTTAAATAGGAATCATGATTGGCTGTGGTTTGGTTGGAATGGATTTTCCCCTTTCTAACGATGTATCATATGTCGGGTTGCTTTTGATGTGTAAGTCTTTAATTGCGAAATCTACATTCCTCTTTACGTTTTTTATATGTATTCCAAGTAGGCAGGTGTCACATATGACAAAGTTTGTCTATTTTTTTCAGTCATAATATAAATCAACTGATTCAATCGTGAAAGTCAAGATGTCGTACGAAAATTACCAGAAATATGATATGTAAAAAGCTTTATTCAGAGTAATCCAGAAAGAGAACAACCTAATAAAGATATTCTCAAGAGATTGAAAGAATCTTATCAATTTTGGATCATTAAACAAACAAAGATCAAAAACAACAACATTGAAGATGTTCAATAATAATTTTTTACTTTTTGAAAATAGTTTCATTAGGTTGTCTCCTTTCTGGATAACGATTAAAATATATCTCTAATGAAATATCAAAACTGTCATTATAGTAGGGGAGCCCGAGATGCTAAATGGGGATTCACTTGAGCTTCGTGGGGACCTTTTGCCATTTCGCTGGTGGAGGAAAACGTGTGCAGATCTTCAAAACTGTAAAAAAAAAATAGTTATATAGAAATACTCGAGCTCGTCAGATATTAATAGTTTATACACCCCACATCGTCTCTGATAATGAAGGTAAGTTAATCTGCCGGTTTGCATGGTGGGGGTGACCGTACGAGACCAAAACTCATCGCCAATATTCGAAAATGCAAAAATTTTTTTTTACAAATCTGATCGGCTGCCCTAGACGAACGCCCCCATATCAAGGGTTCATGTATGGTGGGGATACTTAACAGGGTGCAAGGTTTTCCCCAATATGTTATTTTGCCGCGTTTAAGTGAATCCCAAAATCCCCGCTTGGGCTCCCCTACTACTAGAAAATCGATGAAGTTCGAAAAACCATTATCCACCTTTCCAACAAAAAAGCCAATCTCGACAAACCTAGAATGTTTCTCGTTCCGGTATAAATTCATACCAAAAACACCGTAATTTCCTATTCCGCGAAAAGCACTCAACTTCTTCAGATTCGTTGATCCGATTTCAACTCCAAACTATGTTAATTAGCTTCATGGCCAAATTTTCCACAGGGAATTTCAGGTGGTCATGTGACTTCATTTCAGCTACGCAAAACTTTCCTGCTATGCAATCCCACGAAATCTTAGTTGTGGCAATTTTAATTACCGCCATTCGTTCCAATTAATCAGCGGCTAATGAGTGACTTTCCGACGGCATCAAGATGCAATGTTGTGGTGAAGAATTAACTAATTAAATTAAACTCGGTTTCGGGACTTGATTTTCACGTGATAAATTATCCGGATTTACCGAGAAGAAACGATTAATTCCGATGTTCGTGTGACGTCCGACAAAGTTAATTATGATTTATTCAGTCAGAAATTCGAACCAATGAATCATGAGATTTATCCAGCTTGGTGTCAGCCTTGACTTTCAGTGTTTCCGTGAAAGCTAAAACATCGCAAGGGTGATTATGGATTACGTCCATTATCTCTAAACAGTTGTTTTTTTAAGCAGCTCTTGAATTAAGTAGAAACATGGGAACTTTTATTAACGTCAATTGACTGCCGCTTAAGGGAGCCCGCGCACTAGGCAGCCTGGCTGTGGCAACCAGAATATTGAGCAGCCAGTTATAGCAGCCAATCTACTGCAACTTGAGTCAATTCCGTCATATTCTACAATTTACCTTTGTACAAAGTTCTCAATGTTACGTGAAGAACTAATAGTTCATGAGAAGCAATGAAAAGTTGATTTCTCTGCGTCAGTTCCTGAAAGAAATTAAGAAAAATTACTCGCTTGGTTTTCTCTGTCACAAGCACATCAACAGCTTCCACTAAAATATCTTTGGGAAGAGTGATATTTCTTTGTAATGTTTTTATACGTGAACAGCACAGTTAAATGTGCTGTATGTTCAAACAAAATAAATTTCCTAGTCCCTAGGTAGTAATTTTTCCAAAATTACGCACTAGGGTTATTTTTTGTATTTAACTGTCTTTGACATAATTTCATTATTTGCCAAATAATATACCAGTCGAACATCAAATTATAGATCAACTGAAGTGAAAAACTTCTGTCAGTCAATTTTAACGTGATTTGACATAATTGTCACCTCGTAAATGTCAACATGATTCTCATCAGTTGTCAGCTCTAGTTCATTTTGACATGATTTGATATAAATGTCACCTCAAATAATTTGACATAATTATCACCTCAAGTAAATGTCAACATGATTCTCATCACTTGTCAGCGCTAGCTCATTTTGACATGATTTCATATAAATGTCACCTCAAATAAATTGACATAATTATCACCTCAAGTAAATGTCAACATGATTCTCATCAGTTGTCAGCTCTAGTTTATTTTGACATGATTTGATATGAATCTCATCTCAAATAAATGTCAACATGATATTCAGTTGTCAGCTCCAATTCATTTTGACATAATTTGATTTGATTGTCACCTCAAATAAATGATTACTTGATTTTCAGTTGCCAGTTCTAGTCCACTACTGAAATGAAAACGGAAATTAAACAAATAGGTCTGAATACCCGTCAATTCTCCTACTCTGATTCCGGTTTTCTATCAGTTTCTGCTCTTTATACACAGAAAGACAGTTCGACTGAAACGGAATAGGTACCTTTTTTTTTCCAACCACTTTCATTCCATTTATGGAGGGTAGAAGTAAGGAGGACCATCTCTGTGTATGAAAAAGTGTCCGTCAAAAATCGTCAAATTGGTGGCGCCACAATAGCAAGTGGGTACATTTCAAATGACGCGCTGTTGTCATATTGAAGTCGTTTTTACTTTTATTTACCTCATTAACAAATTCTTACCAACAGATTCATCGTACTCTGTAGATTTCGGTTCAATGTTATGCGCATCTTTTATGGCGATTTGAATATCACGATGAGTCGATTACAGTTTTACACATTTTAAACAGAAGAGCGGCATTTTTGGACTAGTAGGTATCTTGAAAAAATTTTGGAAAGAAAATACAGTGACTCAAAAATAAACTAATTCAATAAACTAATAAATAAGATAATAAAAGCACCCATTCGAAAATAAACTACATAACCTAGCTTTCAAACTTCAAAATCCCAATTACAAAAGTTGGCAACAGCGCGGCATGGAATCCCTTCCTATTTCATGCTCTCTTGCTATTCTGGCGCCACTCTGGAGGGTTTTGGAACTGCAATTTGCAGTTTACAACTGGACACTTTTGCGACTGTTTTCCAATATGAGATGGTCCTCCTTACTTCTACCCTCCATAATTCCATTCAAACGCGACATAAAACACTAAATTTCCTTTTCAAGATTCACAAGTAGATATCTATTTCGATTGTTTCAGTTGCCACCCCCACCACATTTTCCGATGGAAGATAAAACGCCTCCTAACAAACGGCAGTCATTTCTGCATCAACAACCTCGGGATTCCTTGGATTCCACGCAGATCTCAAAATGTGAGTATTGAGTAACTGAGGTACGATGAATATAGGGACAAGTACGTTAAATTCTCAACACAGTAGAACAAAACTTTTCGAGAATTTCAAGCATGTTTTCTCATAATCACCTAAAGGATACGGATTGATGATTAACGTGGAATGAACTCATCAATATATATATATATATATATATATATATATATATATATATATATATATATATATATATATATATATATATATATATATATATATATCAGGGGCGGCTAGTCAAAGGAGGCTAAGCCTCCTCAATAATATTCCGTGTATCACTAATATATTATATTGAAGCGTCAGCATTCAGCATATTCATATTAATCAAAATCATATTATTTTATGCACCTACTTTCCTTTCAACCTACATTATATAATATAGTTTATTAATCACGATAGAAGGTATTTACATTTACTGCATTTCATTCATTTCAAGATTTGTGGCAACGCTGCGGAGGCATGGAAAGGTATATTCTCAACGTTCATTATGCCTGCCACAGAAAAGCAAACAACGGTGCAAATACTCCGAATGAATACTTCATTGCAATAAAAAAGCAAAACACATGTAAATGGCAACACCGATAAAGCCCAGTCTCATACAATTTCGACCAATCACAACTATAGAATTTCGCGTGACATCGAGTGAATTCGTTGGAAAGCATTAATTGAATCGTAGTGTGATCGTAGTGTCTAATGGCCGCCGAAAACAGCAGCGTGTTCACTTATATTGCTCGCGTATTGTTTCAAAATGAGTTTGGTTACTGAAGTTAATTTCAAAAATTTCAATGGTGACTTAGTGGAATATTTGTTATCCCATAACTTTAGTGCACTAAGTTATGAGGATAAAGTTTTGATAAAAACATTGCGACCTACCCCTGAATTGAAAAATTTGGTGCAGCGTAACAGACAACAAAACCGCGGTTTTAATACAAGGAATAATGAGAGACATCCTTGCCTAACCGGATCACAGGTAAAAAATAAATTATTTTGTTGGCAGTGTTTACTTTTTACTAGTGAAAATATCTCTGTTTGGGGCCGCTTAGGATTTGAGGATTTAATTCTATACCTAGTTGAAAGTGAGGAATTTTTCACCGATAAAGTAACTTTAAATACAGCACGCGGATTAATATCTTACTTACAAGATAAGGAATTTATATATTTTTTAAACATCTTTAAATTAATTTTTGAACAAACATAAATAGTTTTTCAAATCTTACAGCGCATGTTTTCAGATGTAATTTACTCACGAAATCGGCTCAAGTTTCTTTTGGAAAAAATTTCAGAATTTCGTGCAGAAGTTTATTTTAAAAAACTATTTTCTGTATTTCAAACTACTGATGATACGACTCAATTTAGCCCAAAACGAAAGAAATTCAGTTACGCAGATATGGAGCTTCACTATAAGCAAATATTTTATGAAATTTTGGATACTATTAGGGGTCAAATAGAAATAAGGTTCTCTGATTTGAAAGAACTGCATTTCTTCGACCTACTCAATAAAAATTTGTTAACCGGAGTTTCGGCTAATTTTCCAGATAACCTTTTGGAAAATTTATGTCAAAAATACACTTTTTTTGATAAGGTGGCCATAAAAAGTGAACTGTGTGTTGTTTATAATGCCGATGAAATTTTGGGGCAAAATGAAAATCATGTGAGGACTATAAAATACCTTTTTGATAATGATTTGAATCAAGATTTACCCCAAGTTTATAAACTTATGTCTAATTGTTTCTATCCCGGTGACATCGGCTTCCGTAGAGCGCTCGTTTTCCACTCTTAAGAGAATTAAAACTTATTTACGAAATTCAATGAGCCAGGATCGTTTGAAAAATATTTGTTTGTTGTCTATTGAAAAGGAATTGGTAAAACTTTCGGCGAAAGACAAAAAATTTTATGAGGATATTATAGATCATATTGCTAACGTTAAAGATCGCAGAATCCCGCTAATCTTCAAAAATATATAATAACTTTTTATTTGCTCTCACCAGCTATTAACAAATTCGTTAAGTAGGTAGATAGGTAGCTATTTTGTGAAAGAAAAAAAAATTTGATGAATAGATGAATTGATTAATTGGCTGAGAAGAGTTTTTGTGAATATTGTAAATAGGAGTTGTAGGTCTCAAGGTAGACACTCGAAAGTGAAAATAAATTAATAGCTTAGGGTGCTTGTTTTACTTTGATTTTCTTTAAATTATAAGGTGGTTGACCTTGAAATCCTAAAAATTTTCGCCTATGGAGTATTTTTTAACACCTCTTGTAGCCTCCTCAAACCAAAACCTCACGAGCCGCCACTGATATATATATATATATATATATATATATATATATATATATATATATATATATATATATATATATATATATATATACATATATATATATATTCATTGGAATTGTTGTTGCCAGTGAACTATTTCTAATCTTTTGATAATTATTAGCAATAACAGGCTCGTTGAATCTCAAAAAACTCGATTTTATTAAAAAGTTGACGTTTCGCCACGACTTTCGTGGCTTTATCAAAACTTTCTCAAAAAAAAAAAAATTTTGATAAAGCCACGAATGTCGTGGCGAAACGTCAACTTTTTAATAAAATCGAGTTTTTTAAGATTCAACAAGCCTGTTATTGCTAATAATTATCAAAAGATTATATATATATATATATATATATATATATATATATATATATATATATATATATATATATATATATATATATATAATCTCTTGATAAATATTATAAATAACAGACTTGTTGAATCTTAAAAAACTCGATTTTATTAATAAAATCGAGTTTTTTAAGATTCAACAAGCCTGTTATTGCTAATAATTATCAAGAGATTAGAAATAGTTCACAGGTAACAACAATTCGAATATATATATATATATATATATATATATATATATATATATATATATATATATATATATATATACCTATATATATATATATATATATATATATATATATATATATATATATATATATATATATATATATATATATATATATATATATATATATATATATATATATATATATATATATATATATATATATATATATATATTATATATATAATATATATATATATATATATACCTATATATATATATATATATATATATATATATATATATATATATATATATATATATATATATATATATATATATATATATATATATATATATATATATATATATATATATATATATATATATATATATATATATAGTGTGGATAAAAAGTATGGACTTACCCTTATAATTTAGTAGCGTTCAGGTTTTATAGAAAAGGCTCGATCATGTCAATGTACTTTTTTGGTTTCCTACATTTTGATCAAATTATTTTGTTCTTTTATTGACGTCTGTCAAAAATTTGACGTCATCGTTGCTTCACTTAGTATGTTCCTACAAAGTGATCCTCCTCTGGGTGCCGGGGCACGTCGGAGTGAAGGGTAATGAACAAGCAGACACCCTGGCACGAAAGGGTGTGTCAACGCCACTAATCGGGTCACAACCTTTCTGCGGACTTGGAAAATCTTACTTCCAAGAAGAACTCAATAAAGCTGAAGAAGCAATGAGAGCAACATACTGGCAAAGACTTCCAGGACTGAGGCAGGCCAAAGATCTCCTCGGAAAGTTCAACCGAGCAAGATCGAAGACACTGATTAACCTCAGCAAAACTAGTCTAAAGACAATCACAGGATTTCTTACGGGGCATTGCAGACTCAAAGAACACCTAAGGAAGCTAGGTTTAGAGGGGGACAGCACCTGCAGATTCTGCAAGGAACGTCCAGAAATACCCCATTATATACTGATGGAGTGCTATGCTGTGCACCATGAAAAACTGAACACACTGGGATCATACCAGCTGACTGTAGAAGAAATACCACGGATAGACTCCCTTAAAATCCTCAAATTCCTGAAGGTATTGAGGCTTGAGGGGCTGCTGTAAAACTAGAACACATCGAGAAGCAGAAGAAGATGGGGCACAATAGATCTAATAAGGTCGCAGCGCATCGGTCACCATCCACACCTACCAATACCAATACCAATAGTATGTTCCTAGATTTTTAGGCGATTCTGCAGCTCTTTTTCAAAATGGCGGCCGTCCAAAACTATTGTATTGCCATTAAGATATCAAATTTCTTTTTTCACCATGGAATTAAAAAACAAGCTCAGGCCAAGAAACTTAATGTAAGGACAGGAATTGAATGATAAAGCCTTAGTACTGTCTGAGTATGATGATTGATTGTTTTTTTTCTGATAAATCGAAAAAGAGTTATTCCTTTACTGGGCGTCAATTAAACATAATTTTAACAATTGGTCCGCCGTCATTTTTAAACGGAGCTACAGAATCGCATAAGAATCTAGGAATATACTTAGTGAAGCAAGAGCTTTCAAACGATGTATCGCATGATATATACTGTCATTTGAGAATGATGTCGATGACGTCATATTTTTGACAGATGTCAATAAAAGAACAAAATAATTTGGTAGAAATATAAGAAACCAAACAATTAAATTGATATGTTCAATCGTTTTCCATAAATCCTGAAGGCTACCACATTATTAGGGCAAGTCCATACTTTTTCTCCACACTGTATATATTGACCCAGTACATTACGCTGCGTTCGAGTTCTAGGAAGCTTTTTTACGAATTTTCTTCAGATCCTTCACATATTAGAATATATAACCTCAAAATTTTGATCTTAATTCTCATTTATTTCCTACTACTGGTCTGCCATGAGTTTTTCTCAGAAGTATCATCATGGTGTAGGTGAGTCACTGCTTGAAAAGTTATGAATCCGAATGCTGAGCCAGTATTTGCTCTGAAACCCACCTTACTTTTTCTTTCACCTAGTGAGAGCAGCCACTTGGACATACAAGTGTATCCTATGAACTGGCGAAAGGTGTTTCCACCATAACTCAAGCAGTCTGCCTTCCTCACACATACTTGAGGAAGTAATTAAACATTTGTTCATTCTTCAAAGAAAATGTTAGGACATACGACTCCAGCACACACACAATGAAAACAGTGGCCAATCTCACTTTCCAGGGTAAAATTGTCAAAATAGCTTCGAAAAATCCCTTGTAGTAATATTCGAGAATCTATATAATAGAGTTCTGAAAATCTTCGATTTTTTCATAAGCCTGTTGTTTGACTTGTATGAAGAGAACCAGAAGAATCGTTTAGGAAATATATTTTATTCAATGAATAATAGACTCCGTCCCCATCGCGTCATATAAAATAATATTAAGATATTGTATTTATTCAACCTATTACAAATCTTGCGACTCAACTTTGAAACAAAGTTGATAATTTTTGTTTCTCTACATTCTTAGAGTTAGTAAAACACTCAATTGATTCCATTTGCCCGACATATGTTTCGGGCTATTAACCCATCATCAGGAGCTGTTAACATTGTCATAGTGGGTTGATAGCCCGAAACATATATCTAGTAATTCAAACTAATTTTAGTAGAGTGACGCGTGTTTTACTTCTTTTCATTGATAATTTCAATAAATAGAAAGATTGTTGCATTTTCAAATATAATATGAAACTCTTCACAATTAGTAAAAAGCCCGAAAATCGAGTATATATGTCAAGTCAATACTCCAATTATAGTCGAGTCAAGCCAAGTATTTTACTTTAGTTGATTTATAACCTCAATAGCTTTAATTTCTCGCTATAACTTCCTCTATACGTTCCCTAATTTCAATATTGATGCAATGAACCACGTATACAGCTCTATTCAATCTAAAATGTGTACTACTTGTTAAAATTTTCCATTCCATTTGAGGCGCCTATTTCTGAAAACCGATTTTCCAGGAAATGCATTTGAAAACTTCGCCAATAGCTGCGTCCTAGATTTCTCATAATGAACTGTTCATTTTTGTGTAGGTGAATGAAAAACTTTTCAATGCTGCTATAGCCTGTAGCATTAATTACAAGATTCTTGTACAGACTGCACCTGAAGTGCTGCGACTGGAAGATATAAAAAAGATGTGAAATGAATTTTAAATTAACATCATTTACGAGAGATTAATAATGGGGATTACACTCGTTCATAGGTGTAAAAATCCGGTACAAGATATACGGACAGCATACAGAGGTACAATACAAAAACATGTTCACTTTCGAATGAATAATATAAACCATGTTACTTCAGTACAGTGTTATATATATATATATATATATATATATATATATATATATATATATATATATATATATATATATATATATATATATATTTATTTCATAACAGCTATTTCCAGGTTAAACAGATTAGCATAGTCAAGTTAGGGTTGAACGAACTTGCTAATAGAGAAATAAAATTAAGAAATCCTTCGTTGTAGGAAGACATGGCACATTTGCAGCTTCTACTTGAAAACTCCAACTTTAGGAGACAATTTATGTCATCTACTGGACCCCAGAAAAAATAAATCAGAAGCAATGAGCCTCAAGCAGGGAAATATTAAGAGATTATGCATTTCTGAGGTCATAACCTGCATACGGAAGTAGTTTTTCCACACATGTTTCAGACTTCTTCGTCCTCATCAGCACGGCGTAGCCAAGTTGGGGTTCCTTAGGGTCTCCAAGTTAAAATCTTGCCTAAGACATCCAACTCTAAGCAGAACACTCCTTGGATTCTTACCGATCAAAAACCGCCTCGATCATTACTTCCTTCTAACTATCATCGCTACCAAATTCATCGCACTTATTAATTGGCTTATTGTGTACCGTGCTTTCTATGGTAGATAATCAATCCATTATTTCTATTCCCTACACCAGTTTGTACAAGACCTCAACAATAGAATGGCAACTAGTTAACAAAGTTTGGGTTGGTCAAAATTGAAAATGAAGATTTTTGTTTTGTATCTCCAACTTCTTTTAACTTTGTGTTTTAGTGTTGATGAGATTTAAACCTAAAATAGCAGGTTTTAAGAATTTCTTTATGTTGAAGAAACAGCTGCTTAAACCCATCGCACGTTTGGGGAAGCATTTGGTGATAATGGAATGACTCAAGGTGAAGCTTTTTCTGGTACAAACGCTTCAAGGATTAATGAACTCATGCAGAAGATGATTTGTTTTGAGGTGACTATTATTGCAGATCATAGCCGATCAATCCATAGCGTATTCACTACCAATGTCCTATTGGTTCATGCAATCTATCTTATCAGATCAGTATGAGATGAATTGCTTCAAATTATATTTGTTCAGAATATCGCGTAAATGTCTGCATTAAACTGAAGATTGTAGCTAGAGATGACTTCAACTTCAGTTCCAATATCATAACTGGTGAAGAGATACGTGTAAACAGCCCTGAAAACAAATATTGGAATAATATATAGATTGTTGGTAATATATTTTTATGAGACTACCTGAACGATTACATTTTGATAAATGTAACAAATATAATATTAGAAGAACACAATACAAATTAGTTCATCGACAATTTTACTGATTTGAACATAAATATTTCGTCTTTAAAAAATCTTCATCTTACCTATTGACCAAGATTCTCATCAAACGCAGAGAAATTTCTGTAAAACCCATTAAAAACTTTACATCACATGTAGAACTAATACTAGTTTATTAAATTGACAAAGGCCTTTTAACGATTCACCAATTATCTTCGTGGTTTTCCTTTAATCGATTACATGTATATAATGAAAAACTTATTCATAGTACCATCTTGAGAAAACACAATATATCCTGAGGGTCTAAATTTCTACATAATATGAAATAAATCCTAGTGTTAGCCCCTATTCGGTTCTTCCAGTATAATAAATTTGTCTCTTGTAAAATTGTAAACAAAGACATCTGTATCAGTGTATAAATATATTTTCCGTTCCAGAACCATTCCACCAACGTGATCTGAAGTTAATACGACGTTACGAAAGTTGTTGCACGTTTCGTGTACTCGTGCCAGCAAAATAGAACAACCTACCGATATTTTCCAAACTTTTCCAGACGGTTGAAATTCGATCTAGGTTGCTATTCGTTCATTTCATTTTCACCTGGCGCCGGAAATCGTTTCGACTGGATGGAAGGCGGAAAAGTACTGTGAGGGATAATGGCCGAAGGATATTTTATTGAATATTCATCGCCCGGGAGTATTTTCATTTGAGAACGCGCTCTTGATGGTTTATAGATTGAAGGGCGAACTTATGAGACTTTCCTAATCCATATTTAGGTATCTTGGAGGCTCTCCATTCTCGTTTATCACTCGGCAATGAAAATGTTTGATAATCGCTCTGTCCTTATCACACTCTAGCCACATGATAATACCTAATGTAAGCGTAAAAAACTCGACACGTTCAACGCAATAAGCATGTTTTGTTTAGTGACGGATAAATTCGATATATATTTAAATATATATATATATATATATATATATATATATATATATATATCACAATATATATATATATATACATAACAATATATATATATATATATATATATATATATATATATATATAATAATAAGAATAACAATAAAGGACTTTATTTTAACCTCAGTGAAGTCAAGCTAAAAGCTTCTCCACTTTACTGAGGACCATAGTATACATCACCTATTTGTAATAGGCTCGACAGATCCACTTACAAAATATATAAACAGTTAAAATATATATATATATATATATATATATATATATATATATATATATATATATATATATATATATATATATGTGTCATTCTCGTTTATCACTCGGCAATGAAAATGTTTGATAATCGCTCTGTCCTTATCACACTCTAGCCACATGATAATACCTAATGTAAGCGTAAAAAACTCGACACGTTCAACGCAATAAGCATGTTTTGTTTAGTGACGGATAAATTCGATATATATTTAAATATATATATATATATATATATATATATATATATATAATAATAACAAAAACAAAAAAGGACTTTATTTTAACCTCAGTGAAGTCTAGCTAAAAGCTTCTCCACTTTTCTGAGCACCATAGTATCAATCACCTATCTGTAATAGGCTCGACAGATCCACTTACAAAATATATAAACAGTTAAAATATATATATATATATATATATATATATATATATATATATATATATATATATATATATATATA
Organism: Cynegetis impunctata; assembly: GCA_030704885.1. Classification (NCBI taxonomy): domain Eukaryota; kingdom Metazoa; phylum Arthropoda; class Insecta; order Coleoptera; family Coccinellidae; genus Cynegetis; species Cynegetis impunctata. The sequence continues at coordinate 141,915 of JARQZK010002213.1, forward strand.
TATATATATATATATATATATATATATATATATATATATATATATATATATATATATATATATATATATATATATATATATATATACATATATATGTATATATATATATTATATATATATATATGTATATGTATGTATATGTATATATATATATATATATATATATATATATATATATATGTATATGTATGTATATATATATATATATATAATATGATATAATATATATATATATATATATATATGATTATATATATCATATATATATATATATATATATTATATATATATATATATATATATATATATATATATATAATATATATATATATAGTATATATATATATATATATATATATATATATATATATATAATAATATAATATATATATGTGTATATATATATATATATATATTTATAGATATATCCTAACTTATATTATAAATGCGAATGTGAGTTTGTTTGTTTGTTACATTTTCACGCGTAAACTACTCACCCGGTCGTCATGGAATTTTACGACATATTTTCAAATGTACCTATAGTAAAGGACATACGACACTTTTTATGAAAAAAAAACAATATTGTTCCTGAAGGGCTAAAAACTCGATGTTAGCATATTTTATCGTTCGACGGAGAGTTTAAGCAATTTCAATAGAATGCAGCGCCACCTGGCGTTTCAATGAGCAAGTATTAGCGATCAGTTTCTGTCACTTTCAAGCAATCCTAACTGTAACTATATTATGTATATGAATGGGAGAACATTGTGGAAACAACTTTTATTTAAGGTTATTTTCACGTGATATATCAGTGACAGACAAATAAATCTCCAACTGGTGACTTTGTAATTCTGTAAGCTTCAATGTATTGTAGATGAGCATGTCGGGGGCAATGTGACTATCGACCAGAAAGCCGAAAAACGCAATGTGGTTTCTTCTTACAAGATGAACAGCCTTCTTGATATATTTATCAGTAACGTAATTGACAATAGATCGATCAATCATGCCTATTTTTTGTCAACTCGAATGTGAAACTCCCCATAGTTCTCAAATAAGTCTTCAGCGGCGTAGGTGATTTTGCAGATGTATCTTGTACACCCTATAAACAGAAAAGTATCAATATTAAAAGGAATAGATACAACTAACCTAAAATAATTTCAACCTATTTTGGATTATATATATATATATATATATATATATATATATATATATATATATATATATATATATATAATAAAGTATAAACTTTAAAATAAAAACACTGATGTTCCACAATATGAAAAATATTTAGATACTGTATTTAGCAGTAACGAAAAGTCGACATGTTTCGAGTTATGAACTCATTATCAACACTGACTACAGGAGAGTATTACATCCTAATTTATAAAACAGACGAAAGCAAAGGTGATACCTGAAAATCAATTTGTTCGTTTACAAGGGTAAATGACTATTATGGGCGGAACTTATTTCGAGAATTTCAAGAAGGTCAAGGCGTTTTCCTTTGTTACCTGAATGTAACAATTTGGTTTTGTTGAAATCCAGGAAGTGATTGAATTTTATACAATGTTCAGAGAAGCCAGTGGTATTTTTGTTTTGTAAAATTGACTTTTTATGTTCTTCAACACGACTATTTATATTCCTTCCTGTCTGTCCAATATAGGAAGCAGGACATTCGTTGCAAAATATTTTGTAAACACCACTGGATTTCAACAAAACCAAATTGTTACATTCAGGTAACAAAGGAAAACGCCTTGACCTTCTTGAAATTCTCGAAATAAGTTCCGCCCATAATGGTCAATTACCCTTTGTAAACGAACAAATTTATTTTCAGGTATCACCTTTGCTTTTGTCTGTTTTATAAAATAAGATGTAATACTCATCTGTAGTCAGTCTTGATAATGAGTTCATAACTCGAAACATGTCGACTATTCGTTACTGCTAAATACAGTATCTAAATATTTTTATATAGTTAAACATATAAAGTGTGTTTTATTTTAATGTTTATACTTTATTCTTTATGATATTTCACCAAGTGATGTGCGAGAATTTAATATATCAGTTATATATATATATATATATATATATATATATATATATATATATATATATATATTATATATATATATATATATAATATATATATATATATATATATATATATATCTGATATATATATATATATATATATATATATATATATATATATATATATATATATATATATATATATATATATATTTGTTATCAAAAGTATTTCAAAAATATTTAGCTTCATGAAACTAAATTATTTCACTATTAGAATTAATATTTCCATAAATACCATCGTTAATTTCAATAAAGGAATTCATAATAAGGGACATTTCTCAGAAACTTTAAATGGACATCGGAAAATAGATAGACTTTCGAACATTATTCAACTTCAACAACACTCTGTAATTCACTATAATGAATTTGAAAAAAAAATTGAATCCTGAAACATGAAAAAGGTCTCACTAGCTCTGTAATACGGCATTATATTCCATGTTGAGTGCCGTCACTAAGTGCTTTCATTCTAAAGGTATGTTTTCACTTTCACGGCCAAAGTACACCATTAAAACGTAATATAGTCTAAAAGAATCAATTCAGGTGATATTCCAAACAACTCCCGAAATTTATTTTATGATTTTACATTCCTTTTTGAAGGAAAAACATTTTTCTTGGTTTTAAATTCGTATGATACACATATACAATTTCATCTGAATTTTTGAGAGTTGATTCATCATCGAAATCTCTCACATAAATACACCTCAAAATACTATATGACAGCAGTTGAAAAACTATGGAGACATTCTTTTTTGTTTAAAACTGTAGTAAATTATTAATGAAGTGAAGTGAAAGAGTTGGTTCGATTTCACTAAAATTAGTTCAATTTACTCGAAATATATTTCGGACTTTTTACTCATTATCAAGAGTTGATTACAAATTCTTGATAATTGATTAATACATTACATTTTGAAAAACGTTCCACCAAGTGTTGAGCAAGCAGTCATTTTACCTTATTGAGAATAAATTATTAAAGTTTCATTTGAAGTCATTCAAATAATGGTGTGCTATGAATTAAAATCATGCCAGAGCATTCCTAATTTTTTTTTCGGAAGCATTCCTAATTTTTTAATCGGGAATATTCACTTCAATATGGGACGAAAACGTACATACAGGACACATCAACTTTTAAACTCCTGAATTTTAAAATTGAGAAGAGACATAGGTATTTGGAGTTGAATAAAAATTTTTTGTCATGGAATTATTGTTCATTCAACTATCCAGTTAGTGCCTGAATCTTTTCATTTCTTAATTATTGTATTTAATATGGTTAAATAATGTTTATTGTTACAGAGCCCTAAATTAGCGTGCTTTGCGCAAGCCAGATTAGCCGTTTTCGGTCGTATTACTACCCCTCCGAGAAAATTATAATTATTGATCCTAAAGTTCCGGCAGTTGAAACTTTCTTTTAGAAAATTTCCTCATCTTTTCGAAACTTTTTTTAGATATCGAAAATCTCAATTGGTTTTTGAGATATTTGCAAAAAACCAAACCCCTATTTTTTTCTTTCAGTCATTTGTTTATAACTCTTTTCGCGAGCGGAACTTTATTTTTTTCAAAAAATATCTACATTCTATTCCGAATCGAATAACACTTTGCACATATTTTTTCGAGGTTGCTGAAAAAAGTTGAACAAAAAAGTGAATTAGTTTTTTTTTAAATAATTTTATCCATCATACCTAGATTGAATACATTATTGAAAACTATCATTTTAATAGTTTCAATCAAACTGGTATTTCTCTGGATTTTGACCAAGCTACTGCCTGATAAAAAAAAACATCAACGTAATACATAATGAAAATATTAGAAACAAGTAGGTATCAGTACAGTATACCTAAGCATAACAGATAACTATGGGGGTTGTTTCGAGTATATGGCTCAGATTATGCTCAATAAGAACATTTCTTTGATTGGTAATTAGTTGGTATTTTCAAAGAGAAATTGAGAAAAGTTGTATTTGATGATAGTGTTCAGCTTCTAGTGAAAGTTCTACCTGTTCTTGTTTTACTTTTTGGAACGCAGTTCCTCACGACAGGCTTAGAGCAGATAGGGATTTCGCTGCGCGACCAAACTGAAGATAATGTGAGACTCAATCCGTAACGAAAAAACCGTAATAATGTGACTGACACAAGGGAGTAGCGTATAATACCTTTCTCTTTCTCCCTCTTTCTTTCCGTTCTCCCATCGCTTCTCTTTCTGATTCCGTACTGGACGGCGTCCCCGTTGTTCGAGAGTTACTACGCAGGCGATTCACAATGAAGCCTGTTCTTTTATGCATAAAACTTATACAAAATTATTTTGTATTAGTTATATGCATAAAAGAACAGATTACGACAGGAATCAGATATGGCATAATGAACAGATGAAGCATTACAAATTTGTTCCATAAAAAATGAAGGACACCCTACTGCGTAGCACTAGGAATGATAAAACCCCTCGGCGCATGAGCATGTCGTTAATATTTTTTGAATGTATTATATAAATTGAATAACAATGAAAGTCGATTTTACGACTGAAATGAAGGAAAATTGCAATAAATGTATTAATAATTCGATATTACGAATAAAATCCCTGAGAATTTAGCAAAAATATCCTATCCCGGTTCATTTTGCTGCAAATTATGAATCAAATTGATAAGATGGGAAGCAGACACAGACGCAGAATCAGCTGAAGCTATCAACGTCGCTTGGTAACCGTGGCACACAGAGCACTTCGACGCTATTTTGTAGGACTTCCTACATATCGACCTTGGCGCATGCGCATACCGTGATTCCTATCTAAAAAACGCTATAATTTTTTATTTTTCGTTGGGAAAAAATTGGGAACAAAACTTATCTGATGAAATCATATGTATTTTATCGATATTCGTTGGAATTTTTAAAATCGGACCAGATCCCAACTTTTTGTAGTGAGAATTTAGCTTCGCCATGGGGTAAAAACGCTATATTTTTTTATTCTTCGTTGGGAAAAATTGGGAATTCAAAAACCCTGATGAAATCATATGTGTTTTATCGATATCCGTTGGAATTTTTAAAATCGGACCAGGTGCACACTTTTTGTCGTGAGACTATAACCCCTTTAGCTTCGTCTCGGGGTAATAATGACTACGTATAGTTTATATTCCATTATATAGCGTGGCGATACGTTACACTCTCGTTATATACACTCTTGCGTCTTTGATCTATGTTGTGAGTACTGAACACTGATATCGTATTACTGGGTTCGAATCCCAGGGGTGACTCCAGGCTTTTTTCATTTATTCATTTAAAATCTCGTAGCAGCTCATCGCCCCACATGTCAATAATAATTATTTCAACTTGGATTAGTATAAGTTATCACTTCTGTCGAGATGCAGATGTTTCTTTTCTGCAAATTGTGTTGCTTCTCTGTTATACGAAGTTCAACTTCGTTCCTACCTGGTGTTCCATGACACCGTTTCTTTTTTCCTTTATATATATTTTTTATTTTTAGTTATATTTCTTGTTCTCGTAGTGTATTTTAGTAATTAGGTATTATCAAAAATTTAAAACAGAACTGTTTTCAATACAATTAGGAGTATAGGTGAAATAGCTATTTGGTGGAGTATAGTAAGAATGGCTTGCCAAACTCCTACCCTTTGTGTAATTGAAATATTATTATGCAATAAATATTATTATTGAAAACAGTAATTTATTCAGAAGCTATTAGCAATAATACATTCGGGTATTTTTATGTTATTGTAAACCATTCAAATTCTTAATCTTTTCTGGAGTCATGCTTTTTATTTTCTTGTTTCTCGGTTTCTGATTTTTGATCCTCATTGCTCTTCGTTTTGGGCTTTTTGCATTCGGGTGCTTCCGATTCTGCCTTCCTTTCATCAGCTTTCTTACCTTCAGGTTTTTCATTTTCAGATTTTTTAACTTCCCGCTTTATAACTATAGATTTTTTTGATTCCAAGTTCTTTTCTTCTGTTTTTCTAGAATCAGGTTGTGCATTTATTTTTTTTTCTTTCGTTTCTGCCCTCTCATCTTTCCGTTTTATATTTACGGATGTATACGCCGTTCCTTCATCTTTTTCTACTTCCCGCTTTATAACTATAGATTTTTTTGATTCCAAGTTCTTTTCTTCTGTTTTCCTAGAATCAGGTTGAGCATTTATTTTTTCTTTCGTTTCTGCCCTCTCATCTTTCCGTTCTATATTTAAGGATGTATACGCCGTTCCTTGATCTTTTTCTACTTCAGGTTTCTTGTTATCGGAACGGCTCTGCTCTTCTTTTTCGTCTACGCTCGTTTTGACGTCATGCTGCTTATCATCTCTTTTTACCGTTTTGCTTTTATGTTCCCCAGTGTGATGAATATTCTTTTCTCGTATTGTTTCAGTTACGGGCTTTTTCGGTTTTTCATCAGTAGTTTTGGATACTGCCTTTGCTGAAAAAAAGGTTTAAATTTTATTTTCAATAGTCAAGATTTCAATTAGCAAGCATATGAACAATATTTATACAACAATAATATATAGCCACTGTTTTTTGCACGCGCGAGTGCAAGTGCAAAAAAGAGGGCTTATATTCGAATTGTATTCATGATTTTTTTCAATACTTTTTAATATCCTTTATTATTAATGATTTTGTCTTTGGCAGTGACAGTGGCGTAGAACAATTATAGATATATATATATATATATATATATATATATATATATATATATATATATATATATATATATATATATATATATATATATATATATATATATATATATATATATATATATATATATCAAATAGGTTAACGGGTTAAACGGATGAATTAAAGGCTGGTAAAAGTGTACTCTTATATTCTTTGTCAACGTTTCGGCTTCTAATTTAAGCCTTCATCAGGACTCTACAATAATAAGTTAATAATTAGCAACACGAGCGGTCTCAAAACAAGCAAGACTCACCGAATGTTTGAGGTTACAAAATAAGCTAACATCTCAAAAAACAGAAAAAACACAAAACTGATGTGACAAACCATAACATTATTAAACTGTACTACATTATATGAATTTATTTAAATTAAGTCAACCATGATTTTTTCGAAGAAATCATGGTTAATCATGGTTGACTTAATTTAAATAAATTCATATAATGTAGTACAGTTTAATAATGTTATGGTTTGTCACATCAGTTTTGTGTTTTTTCTGTTTTTTGAGATGTTAGCTTATTTTGTAACCTCAAACATTCGGTGAGTCTTGCTTGTTTTGTGTCCGCTCGTGTTGCTAATTATTAACTTATTATTTTAGAGTCCTGATGAAAGCTCAAATTAGAAAACAAAAAGATGACAAAGAATATAAGAGTACACTTTTAAACGTCTTTTATTCATCCATATAACCCTATAAACTATTTGATGTATCACGCCCGGAGTTATTCTTTCTGTTGTCTATATATATATATATATATATATATATATATATATATAAATATATATATATATATATATATATATATATATATATACATAAACATATACATATATGCACTTGCCTAAAAATTTCACTATAGTCAATATAAAGGTTTATTCATACTATACTCTACCAAATATTGAGACCAAAGTACGTGACTTTCAAATAGTTTCAAATTTGAAATATAATCATAATAGACCACCAGGTCTATTTTTATTATTTCGTTAAATTATTTTCATAATATATAGGTTGTCTCAAAACCCCAAAAATATCAGTGTTGTGATTTTTAATATCATTTTATTTTTGGATTAACTGTTCAGAATAAGTGTCTGTTTCAATAATATTCATAATGCCTAAACCTTGAGATTTTTTAAATAATTTGAAAGTTGTCAGAATATAACCTAATTTCCATGTTCGTAATACCTAAGAAGTTTTCTTAGTGCAAAAGAATTTAAGTATTGTGAGTGTAATGTACGAATAAGTGTGAAAATATATCATATTTTATAAAAGAATTATAATGAACTTCATATCTTATATAGGGTGTACAAAAATTAAAACTTATCAATTAAGAATTGTAAGAGACTACAACTTGATTGAATTAAATAAAACTTCATGTTTTTCAACATACCAGGAAACATAATTTTCAATTACTTATCGAATGGTATTAGAATTTTCTGAAGCGTAGTCTTCCCATTTTTACACAATTCGCCAAAAAATTGTTTATTGCACCGTTGTTTGTTGTTCAAATAAATGTTCTAATGAACCTAGTTGGCTGTTATCATTGGAAATGTCAGATAAGTAATTTAGTTTGTAAAGAAAATGAGTAACTGTATTCATTAAAACTTTTATTATCAACAGACCGAATGATGCAATAAACGATTTTTTGATGTATTGTGTGAAAACGGTAAGAATTAATTACAGAATTTTCTAATACCAATCTATAGGTATTTGAAAAATACATTTCTTGTTAAGTTGGCGTTCTAGTTAACCCTTTCGGTCACGGTGTACAACATATTGTACATCACTTCACGTAAATCCTAACGAATTTGTAGTATAGCCCAAGCAACAGAGATTTAGAGTGAGCATTTTGTACAAAAAGTGTTAGAAGAAAACCAGCTCCGCCATTGTTTGTCAAATAGTTCCACATGATATAGTGATATGTTTTTCACCCGACTTTATTATTTATGTCTTTGTTATTAACAATTTTATGCAAAAAATCGCGTTTTTTTAGTTTTTTTGCTTATAAAATTGAAAATATCAGGGAAATCGTGATGGTGTCATTAGACTTATTGTAGAAAATGAAAAGACGAAAAACATGAGAGGTCGGACGACTCGATCAGACCCTTAGTCTAAGGTAAAATTGGAAAAAACCGGCCAAAATGCAGTTTTTTCTAAAGTTCATAACTCGGTTATTTTTTGAGTTGTAGCGTAGATCCTCCGGTTAGTATTATTTATCAATATAAACTTTATTTGTGCGAAGAGCAGGAACTGTCCGATGCATAGTTTTTGATCTGTGGCCATTTGAATATTTTACTATGCAATTTTACAGCAGACCTGAATGCGACAGGTATAGTCCGATTTCAATTTACAAAAAAGATTTTGAAAGTAGAATTCTCATAGTTCAAAACGTTGATCTTGGTTTTACACGAAAACGCTGAGAAATATGTTAAAAATAAAGCTGAACATGACGAAAAAGGGCCGAGCGCGTGAGAATAGTTGAAGAGTGGGGGTAGAGCAGCAGGCAAGGATAAGCACGACATTTGAAAGCGTCGGCATTTTGAACATGACGGTTATTTCTCGGCCGTTTTTCGTCATGTTCAGCTTTATTTTTATATATTTCTCAGCGCTTTTATGGAAACCCAAGATGAACGTTTTGAACTATGAGAATTCTACTTTCAAAATATTTTTAGTAAATTGAAATCAGACCATATCTGTCGCATGGTATAGTGAAAAACTCCAAGTTATTTAGAGTTCTTGTTATATTAGATTTATTTCATAGTAGTACGAATTGAAAAATGTGTAAAAAAGTGCCGTTAACTGATGAACAACTATTGAAACTAATTGAGGAGGGCCTATCAGATGTTGAAGGGCTAATAGCGTTCTCCATTGGTAAAACTGGTGCGGCACTGAAACTCGATTAGTTCTGTCACAAAGCTGCCCTAGGACAAGCCCAATGGATCTCAAATTTTATAAATTCCGTTTCGGGTTTCGGTAACACTACAGCTGTTTGTTTTTTGAGGTTATGTTAGTTAAGTTCCGCTTTTTTATTTTTAATCGTAAAATTTAAGTTTTTCTTTGTTTATGAAATGTAAAAAAATTACGCAAGAAATAAACCTTCAATTTGAAATTAATAACGAATTAGTAACCCTTTGTGTCCCTATTGATGACTGGGATACGCTTTTTAAGTTGACAACTGAGTATTTTTATTTAAACTTTTTCTGGCCAGACTGCTTGTTGAGAGAGTGTGCTTTGATTACAGATTACGATGAATTTACCTGTTCTTACATTATTGATTTAATAAATAATGGTATGGTTTCATTGAAAGAACCTCTACCAAATATTTATAGAATGGAAGGTTTTGACAGGTAGGTTGTATGCTAAGGTAACCATGCAGTCAGTTATTTACCTTGTATAAAGGGTATTGATTCACTGATTAAAATTTGTTTCTAATTTTGATCTGTAAAACTTTATATAAGTAATTATAAAATGCAAGATATTTCCTACAAGGTGATGAAATTAACTATTATTATATGTTAGCTGAAAAAACTGGCCTAACAACTAATTCTCTAAAAATTGGTTCAAGTAACTATATAAAGTTTAAATCATGCAATAACAATTTTGTGGCTTATTTTCACACAACAAAATGTATATTCATTATATTTAACCGTCACGAAGCAGTACAGGAATAATTTTTTATCAGATCATGGTAAAACTTTATAAAATTATTAATTTAAAGTTCTCAATATTAAGTATTCTGTTATTCATTCAAACCAAATAACTGCATTGACCCCGGCACGAGCTCTCGTACCTCGTGCCAAAAAACATGCACTCAGTTCAATTTCTACTGCCCTAGTTTCCCAATGGATCAAGAACCCTCACACTAAGCTTACCAATGGATCATAAAAATTGCACTCAGCGCGCACTAGTTCTACCAATGGGGAACGCTATTAGTGATTACGATTGTGGGTAGGGAGATAAAGACGTAGAAATAAGCAATAATTATGATGATGAAAATGCGGTAAAAGAAAGAAGTTCAGATGATATGGAAGGTAATTTTGACGAAAAATCTTTTTCTTCCAGATGCAAATTCCCTGAATAAACATCTAGGAAGAATTTTATTTGTACTAAGTGCAATATACATTTTTGCATTTTAAAAAAACAGAATTTTTTTTCGATATATCACACAAATAAATGATCAGTTGTAACCTTATGTTGTTTTTCAATTGCATTCCATTTTACAAAATTGCAAATACACTACCACTTATTCAAAATGTGCAATATATTGTACAATTCATATATTATACCGTTTATTCACAATGTACAGTATATTTTACATATCACACACCCTAAAATGGATGACGTAGAATTTTTTCTAGTACACCAAAAAATTGTACAAAAATAAAAGAGTAAGTCTTTCTAGTTTCGAGTTTTTATCTTAAAATACAGAAATGCGCGAGCGAAAGGGTTAAATCAATCAAGTTATATACCCTCACAGTTATAAAATGAAAAATTTAAAATTTTGAAGACCGTGTATAATATATAAAGTTTATTATAATTGGTAAAATAAATAGTATAAAATTATTACACCTCACTGTTTAATTAGATAGTATTTGGAATAAGAAAAAAAAGTTTTGACAAAATTCATATTATTTGAAAAAGGTATGAATCCCTTACAGAAAATATTTATTGTATTATCAACTTGAAAAATATTTTAATATTAAAATGTCTTACCACTGGATAATTCAATACATGAAATGGCAACTACAAGTAATAAAAACACAGCGATTTTCGCTATTGGTTGCATTTTTAAGAGCAGAGTCTGATTATATCACTTGAAGAATAAAATCTGAATGTAGTTACTTCATAACTTACGAACAATTTATACCCGCAAAATAGTTTTTATCTATTCTTTCAATGTGTTCAACAATTAACAATATTATCATATATTCCTTTCATTTAATAGAAATTTTCGCGGAGATGTCGATATCATATTTTCATTGTTCAGTACAATCATTTCTGAGTCAAGTTTAGATATTCACATTCATTCGTATTATTTCAATTTTCCGCAACTCACTCTCGATTAATTTCCAATGTTTTAGTCAAAGCCATTTGTACAATTCATTGAACAATACCCTTTGGAATCTAAATATTGTATATTTAGCTATAGAATATATTGTACCAAAGAAAATAAATGTATCAAATTAAAACTAAAGCTTTCCATACACGTATCAAGTTCTTGATGAAAAATGTTTATGTATGCAAAGTTAACAAAAGCTTTTAGTATTAACTCTAACAAATTTTTGGTATTTTTCTAAAATCGTTCAAGATTACCTACTTCCTTGGATCAACTTTAGTTCCCAAAATACGCTTATCTAGTATTTTAGTACGTTGCTGAGCTATTTGCATTACTAGGGAGGAAAGTTCAACTTTTCCTCTCGTAGAATAAAGGTAAACATTGAAGAGAGGAAAAGGCACTTTACTTTAATGCATACGATTTTTCCTTCTACCCTAAATTGGACCTTTATTCAAATAACGAATTTATGTTCATGTACATATTTAAAATGAGAGGGAAAAAAAGAACTTTTTCTCCCGAGGGAGGGAAATACGACTTTCCTCCTTGATGTGCGGGAGGAAAGTTAGCACTTTCTGTAGGGGTGGAGGGAAAAATTTCTGGCTCGCTCACATTGTTTTTGATCCGCAGTACAATCTTATTTACTTATTGTTCCAAAAAACGGTAATTTCAGAACATGTTACGAAAATTATAATGTTTATTTCCATCTTGTAATATATAACTTTAACATTTATGGAATTGAGCAAAGTGAAATGATATTCTTATGGAATTTATTTGACGCACGCTGCAATAAAAGATGCTTACATTTTTTTTTTGCTCGTTATAATAATAACACTGGATTTGATACAGAAAGACCATCTACTACACCATATTTAACAGCTGTTTCAAAGTACATCTTTGTTACCACACAAATCACTATAAGTTGATGAAAATAAGGCGGAAAATTATAAAATGGCTCGTCCAGTAGAATAACTATACATTTTCAGAAAATTTCGTGATAATTTACATCCTCGAATTGACGAAGAACTTCAAATCATTAACACCTTGGAGTCACTACGCTATTGAGAGGTACAATCTGCATCAAATAAATATATATATATATATATATAAATATATATATATATATACAGTGTGACCCATTTTCAATGGAAACACCCCTGTAAAATTTGAAGTTGTTAACAGATTGCAACCATGTTTTTTTTGAAATGTGAAGTATTAAAATGTCTACCTTGGGACAATTTGAAATGTTTAATCCAATTTTCAAGGTATACTACGATAATTTTTCTTAGTCGAAAATAGAGATTTTTTAGAAGTAAGCGATTTTTTTATTGAAAAAATTACCACGCCACTGAAATCAGCGTGTCTCTAAATAAGTATGACCAAAGTTTCATAAAAAAATATTCATTCATAACAACGTTATGAGAACTCAAAATTCGAAAACTCACACTTAACAGTCACAAAAAAAAACACCCAATATCAACAGATAGCCATAGAAATATTTTTTTTTCAACAAAAAAGTGCCATCAGATTAATACTCTACAAACCTCTCCAGCACTTCAGTCATCTCCCGGCGTACAATTGAATTTTCTCTCTTACGCTCAGTCATTTCCATGGCAACTAAGATTTAAATTGAAAAATCTATTAGGTCTTAATTCTAGTTGATTTGCGTGAAAACTTGAATGTATTTCCGTTATTTTCCTTGAAAATATTTAAGCTATTTTATTGTTGAAATCATTTAAAAAAATACATCCATGACTATCTGCTGATATTGGGTGTTTTTTTTTGTGATTGTTAAGTATGAGTTTTCGAATTTTGAGTTCTCATAACATTGTAATGAATGAATATTTTTTCATAAAATTTTGGTCACACCTATTTAAGGGCACGTTGAATCTCCAGTGGCGTGGTAATCTTTTCAATAAAAAAACCGCATATGAAAAAAACCGAATTTCGACAATGAAAAAATATCGTAGTATGCCTTGAAAATTGGAATAAACATTTCAAATTTTGTCCCAAGGTAGACCTTTCAGTACTACACCTTTAAAAAAAGTGGTTGAAATCGGTTTACAAGTTCAAATTTAACAGGTTTGTTTCCATTAAAAATGGGTCACGCTGTATATATATATATATAGATCAGTGGCGGCTCGTGAGGTTTTGGTTTAAGGAGGCTACAAGAGGTGTTAAAAAATACACCATAGGCGAACATTTTTAGGATTTCAAGGTCAACCGCCTTATAATTTAAAGAAAATCAAAGTAAAACAAGCACCCTAAGCTATTAATTTGTTTGGAAAAAAAAATTTCCACTTTCGAGTGTCTACCTTGGGACCTACAACTCCTATTTACAATATTCACAAAAACTGTTTTCAGCCAATTAATCAATTCATCTATTCATCAAATTTTTTTTCTTTCACAAAATAGGTACCTACCTACCTACTTAACGAATTTGTTACTTATTCTAGGAATTACTCAATTGTTGCCCAGCAAGAACCAACGGGGAGGTGAGAGTTTTTTCTTGCCAAAAATAAAATAGGACCCTCCCAAAAATAGATTAAAATAAAATTCTTGTCATAAAAGTAAAACAAAATAAAAATAAAATAACAACAAAATAAAATTATGAAATATACATTTAGACCTAAAAAAAATTTGAATTAATTCTTTGGCATAGACAATAGATATATATATATATATATATATATATACATATATATATATATATATATATATATTTGGTTTTCAGATTTTTCATTGATTTCTTAGACCTGTTTCATATATTTTCCCTTTGATTTGTTTTCTTGGGTAATTAAGTCTATTTATAACTGATGGTATATCTATATTCACATCCACAAAAATATATTTAACGTTTCAGCAATCACTGTTGTCTTCATCGGAAATTTTTTGTTGTCATCCATAGCTAAAATTTAAATTAACATAGTATAATACAGCAAATTAAGTTGACAAAAAACAAAAACAGAAATACACAGATAATAAGGTAGATTGTTTTATTTTTGTGTATTGTACTATGTTAATTTAAATTTTAGCTATGGATGACAACAGAAAAAAAATTCTGATGAAGGCAACAGTGATTGCTGAAACGTTAAATATATTTTTGTGGATGTAAATATAGATATACCATCAGTTATAAATAGACTTAATTACCCAAGAAAACAAATCAAAGGGAATATATATATATATATATATATATATATATATATGTTATTATATATATATATATATATTATTATATATTAATTGTTATAAGTATTTTTACACGTTTTTATTATTTTGTTGAAATATTTCAACTTGTGTATTTTTTCGCATTTAATTTATCGACAAATTTCACGACTTTCCAATTTCCCTAATTCTTTCAGATTATCGGTCAATCGACGAGAAGAAGTAGCTCTCAAAATAACTTCATGCATGGGCTAATATGTCAGTAAAACCTTTTCACTTTTCAGTGACTGGAAAATTGGATGTTTTCTTTCATTGAGAATTGAAACGAAGGTTGCAACGTCTCACAGTAACGATTTAGTATTGTCTAGGTTAGTTCTGGGTTATTGTTTTTTCTAGTCTGTTTTCTTCAAGTGAATAAAAGCAGTCACAATGGAGAAACGAGAGTTTCCAAGAGCACCTTGTTTACGAATTGCGCTGTGGAAAAGTAGAGAGGAAGTTATGAAATGAAAGCAGAAGACGTTATTACTTCTCATTCTGGAAACCTTGAATCTTACAATGGAAGATATTATATTACGAAATATATTCAATGAGTTGAATAGATTTCGTAATATGAATGAGAGCGAATCTTTTTTCGAGTGTTCCAACACAGTTTGTAACTAAATAAAAAGTAGGACAAGATACACGACTTGTTATTAGGGCCCTACAAACGGGCGTCAATGTCTTGATACATCAACGTGCATCCAAGAACGTGCAACAAATAACGTTAATGTGGATACAAAAAAAGCACGTTTCTGAATGCATAACCCGGATGAATGCCGCGATGATATTTGCAGAAATCGCTTGAATTTTTGGATTCGCATTCCAACGAAGGATACAAGTCTCTACGTGTGGATGCAAATGACCGTGGAGTGTGCGTCTTTTAGAGCCCTTTCAGACTTGGATACTGTATCCGAGATACGCGTATCCCAGATACAGAAAATACATGCGTTTATATGTACGTTTTCACACTGCATTCAGCACAGTAGTGATGTCTGGATACGTATCCAAATTTCCGTTGAATCCGAATATTGAAAGGATCCGTATATTCCGGAATCAGTCTGTGTGAATACGGATTCGGAATATTTGGATACGGTTTTTTTAATGGTAGATCTAAATATTTTTAATGAGGAATATCGATCTTTCAGTTATTATTTGAAATCTTCAATTTAATTTAACTTCTGACAAAATTCGTAACACTACCTTGTTTCGCATAAAATGTATGTTATAATATTTAAAGCTCAAAAGACGCGGTGTCATTTTTGACAAAAAATATTCTTAAATATTTTGCATAATTTTTCATGAAATATTGCAGTGTAGGTCGGAAATCAAAACAAAATTGATATGAAAATTTGACAGGTATTTGTGTTTTGTCAAAGTTTTATGTTGTTTTTTGTTATTCACGCGTTTTTTATACACGCTACAATAAATTCATGAAAAATTAATATTAAATATTCACGAATTTTTTTGCCAAAATAAACCCGTGTCTCACGGACTTTAAAGCTCTCTAATTATTTTATATTTATTCTGTTTGTTTAGCTCTTCATTTTATTTTTATTTGCTCTCTGCGCTGTTGCGTTTGCATAGAATTCGTATCCGATCCGATTCCGTATCCAGTCCGATTCCGTATCCTTTGGTCGCCCGGGTCCGATGTCGTGGTGTATTTATGGTTGCCTTTTATATGATTGAACTTTTGGATACGTATCCGGGCACTGGATACGGATTTTTCTTGGTTCCGAATACGGATTATCCGAATATCGAAAGGATACGGATATTTACAACACTACAGCACAGCATACCGTATCGCGATACTAAATTTCTGAATCTCGCTCATTCAGCCGCCGGCGACAGTATCCGAATCCGGGATACCGAATTATCATTGTGGCTTATGGACCTGTTCAGACTTGCATACTTTTGCGATTCAAAAAGCATAATAGCATAGATGTACAATATTTTTATTATTAATTAGTAGAAGTGAAGTGGAATAGAACGGTTTTTCGATTGTACCATGGAGAATAAAGTTTTTGATAACGAATATTATGAAGTTCTTCAAAAGATTCTATGGACGTTCGATAATAATTAAAAAACTTTGTTCGATCTTGTAGTAATTCTTGGTGAAGAAGGTTATAAATTCCTTTAGTTTCCCTTAATTCTATTATAGGATGAACCCACATAGTTCGTCTTCTTTTAATTTTTTCACACTTCTTCGCACTCTTCAATGTCCATTTCATAAAAAGCACTGATATTGCACTGATAAAATTTATTTACAAAACTATATTCTAACAAATGAATCTTGACTGTATCTGACCTAAATTCTGTATCTCGAATACAGTATCTCGGATACAGTATCCTAGTCTGAAAGGGCTCTAAAGCAGTAGCGGCGGTTAAGTTTATGAAATAATTTGTTACTGGACAAAACTATGGTTTTGTATGTACGTGTGTACGCAATCAGGTTGAAAGTTGTTGGATGCACGTCGATGTATTAAGACATCGACGTCCGTATGTAGCCCGCCATTGATATAATATTGAATGGAATTGGCATTTACTTGGTGAAAGTTCATATTCATAACTTTATAAAGAAATAAAAAACTAACTTTTCACAGGTTGAAATCAAAATCTATTGAGTAAACGCGTTTCGTCATAACATTGACTTCATCTCGTACTAAACTATGGTATGGAAGGAAGGAAACACACGTGTTTCATTCCTCCCTGAAGTATGTGTCAGGGAGGCGGGCAGCTTGAGTTTGGGATTAACTCCTTCAGCCAGATCAGAGGATACACTTGTATGTACAAGTGCATTAAGGATAGGTGAGACGGGATATTTATGGAACATAGGAAGTGTGGGTAGGGTTCAGAGGATTAATACTGGCCCAGCATTCGCCTTATAAGTTTGCAAGCAGTGACTTACATTACCATGAGGAAACCTCTGAGAAAAACTCATGGCAGACCAGTCGGCCACGGGGTTTGAACCCGAGACCTCCCAAATACTAGCCAGCGTACTTAACATACTCTAGCTTGGTAACTATGGTATTACAAAACAGTCTATTTATACGAAAATTGAATATAACAGAGGGGTTCTTAGAGAAACTAAATAACAATAAGCAATTCATTCTGAGCTATTAGTAGGTACCTACATTGAACAGATTAAGGAGAGGAGAAGGGTTTACTTCAATCTGGTCGTTAACTGAATGTCCGGAATTATTATATTTATTGATCTATAGGGATTCCCAACAGTTGGTTTTATGGAGACTATTTTCAAATTGTAATATATTATAATTGTGATTAAAGTTATGGTTTTCTTGAATAAGATGGCACGCATAATTAGAATCAGTTTTCTGCTTAAGATAGCTACGTTGGTGTTCGTATATTCGAGTTTTGAAATTTATAATTGTACGTCCTATATAGAATTTTTCACAATCGTTACAGTCGAGTTTATATATTTTCAATTTTTCATAAACCATCTCATACAAATATTACAATTCATAACACATCACTATACCCTTTTTCACATAAATTAGCGGCTTATCATAGTATGATTCATAGACTTTTCAAAATTCCGTTGTCCGAAGCTAATTTCCGAAAGGAATTGAATATAATTAAACAAATGGCAGTAAATAATGGTTATTCACCCAATATGATTGACAGCCTCATTCATAGGCAAAAATACAAAATGGCAATTTCAGAAATTTACCCACTTATATCCGAAAAAAGTAAAGTATTTAACAGTTTAACATACTCGGGCAAAGCTTCCGAAAACCTGAAATTGTTTTTTCAAAGACAAAATTTCATATAAAACCAATAATAGCATTGGAAAATTGATTAAAAACAACAAATCAAAAATTCATAGAGATGAACGTACTGGTGTTTATAAACTCGACTGTTACGATTATGAAAAATTCTATATAGGACGTACAATTAGAAATTTCAAAACTCGAATACACGAACACCAACGTAGCTATATTAAGCAGAAAACTGATTCTAATTATGCGTGCCATCTTATTCAAGAAAACCATACCTTTAATCACAATTATAATATATTACAATTTGAAAATAGTCTCCATAAAACCAACTGTTGGGAATCCCTATACATCAATAAATATAAAAATTCCGGAAATTTAGTTAACGACCAGATTGAAGTAAACCCTTCTCCTCTCCTTAATCTGTTCAATGTACCTACCAATAACTCTGAATGAATTGCTTATTGTTATTTAGTTTCTCTAGGAACCCCTCTATTTTTCGTATGAATATATTGTTTTGTAATACCATAGTTTAGTACGAGATGAAGTCAATGTTACGACGAAACGCATTTACTCAATAGATTTTTATTTCAACCTGTGAAAAGTTAATTTTTCATTTCTTTATAAAGTTATTGATATAATAACAATTTTGTATTAATTTTGTTCGTAGTAGAAAATTACGAAATATATTCAATCATCGAAGTTCACAAGTACGATGTTGTTAACATTATTTTCAAGTTGAAATAGGTACTGTTGAATTTTCGAATGAAGTCATGAATGATGAAGAATGAAGTTCTTTCAATTTTAGAGAGAAAGAAAAAAGGATATCGCCGAAGAAAATCACGTATTATGGAAGAACACCTTACTCTAATTTCATTTACATGAATTGATTGTTGAATATTAGGCCAGTCAGTTTAGACATTCCAAAAATTTTTGAACTTTTGTCAAGTGAATGCTACATAAAGAAAGGAACAAATCTCATTTTGCAACATTTTCCGACGTCCGGAACATTGTTAAAATTGCAATGATATTGAATTTTGCCTCATGCTTGTAAAAAAAATTCCGAAAGTTCTGCAAACTTGGAGTAGTATTATAGTTATTAAAGTAACAAGGCCGATATGTAGCAAATAACGGATGAGGTTGGATATTGTAATCCGAGGCGCAGCCGAGGATTATAACTAACCGAATACATTATTTGCGTATCGGCCGTGTGTCGTTAAAAATGTTTCGTAATCCCGTTGAAAGATTATATTTTGATTCCGAAGAAAGAAAAAGCCCCGTACCTCGCAATTCTAAACAAATATCCCAACGGCGTGCGCTCTGTTGTCATGGAACAGCTTGACAGTTTTATAAACAACGTCAGTTTTTTGTGTTGTCAAGTTCGCTTTAACGACGACCTTGGATGAAATTGATGAAATGGAGAAACAAAATCAAATTCCTTTAGAAATATTGGGAGAATCATGTGCAGTGCAGCGAGTGTTGATTAACTGCCGAAAATAACTCAAGAGCGATATCAAAAAGAATATGAAAATTTTGAAATGTGGCGTAAAAGCAAAAATGTAAAGGTGGTTAATGAAGATGTATTATTAGCCTATGCGAAATGAAAATCAGAGGTTTATTCTCCCAACCCAAGCAGAATGATATTTTGAAATAAATATTTGAACAAGTGATTTCTTAACGGCCGCCGGCCGTTATAAAATTATAACGGCCGGCGGCCGTTAACACTGACCTTTCAATTGTCATCTGAATACCGTTAAATCAAAATAACAGTATGGGATTACGAAAAATATATTATTTCATATCGCGTATCAGATTTGCAACCAATTCAAGGGAACGGAACATTTTTTATTTAAAATTAACGTTTTTCTTTGATAAACTGACCAAAAAAAATTCCAACAGTTCTGCAAACTCAATGGATACTTCAGAAAAATATACCAAACAGTTGTATGAATTTACAGCCTATTACGTTGACCGGAACATGTTTATTTATAATTTTTTTAACTCGTGGTAATTTTTTCGAGCAAGATAATCTCGAAATAATTACAAAATATTTGAAACTTGGTTGCAAAAAAGTTCTATTCTGATGCATTTGCAAATTTGCAACCTTGTACGCGGTCCGGAACATTATGCAATTTGAAAAAATCTAAAAATCAAAAAATTATATTTTTGCAAATTGCATGAAATTCCGGAGCGCGTACAAGGTTGCAAATTTTCAAATGCATCAGAATAGATGTTCTATAAATTTGCAACCAAGTTTCAAAACTTTTGTAATTATTTGGAGACCATCTTGCCCGATAAAATGACCACGAATTAATAAAATTATAAATAAACATGTTCCGGTTAACTTAAAAGGTTGCAAATTTATACAAATGGTCGGTTTATTTTTCCGAAGTATCTGTCAAGTTTGTAGAACTTTTGGAATTTTTTAGGTCAGTTTATCACAGAAAAACGTTAATTTTGAATTAAAAAAATGTTCCGTACCCTAAAATTGGTTGCAAATTTGATACATTATATGAAATAATATATTCAACATATATATATATATATATATATATATATATATATATATATATATATATATATATATATATATATATATATATATATATATATATATATTTATATATATATATATATAATTAAGTATTATTCTTGGGATAGCAGCAATGAAAGGCTCTACTCTTTTTTCTTAAGCTCTAGCTTTCAAGATACATTTATCTCTTCATCAGGAGCACTACAAGATATGAAGAATGAGTACAATCATTTAAAACAAAACATACTACTTACAGAAATTGAGATTAATTCGGAAGATGTTATCTTATGTGACATGAAGGTAAGTTCACCTCTACTAATAATCATTTAAAAGGTTCAAATTGAATACGATTGAGTTAGTACAGTTACAGATTATAAAATTTTACGGGAAAACTATTTATTCTAATGTAGTAAGTTGACGTTTCTGTCATTTTATTTTGGCGTCAATCGGTTTGACATATGTCGAGATCTTAGACTATGAAGAAAATATGTGGACAAGGAAATTTCTTGAAATGGTGTACATAACAAAAGAAGAACACACATTAAACTCAAGAAGGGATATAGACAAATTGAGCACCATCTACTCAAATATATTAGAAATGACATTCAAAAGAAACCCATAATATGTCATAACATGTCAAACCGATCCATCATGTCCAAAGGAAAGAATGGATTGCCAAAACTCAAACAATATCTAGCTTAATAATTGTTTATTTTTGATTTCCTCGATTGTTGATACTGGGGATGTTTGTTACGAATTTTACAAAGGGGCCTGTGGAATGTTTTTGGAACAAAATTGTGTAAAAGTGTTTTAAATTTTGATGTTTTGTGATAGTAACCTTTTAATTTTACTTGTGACATAATGTTACTATTTCTATGAATACCTACAGAAAACAAAGCTACGTTGGTAACTGGACAGTTGGAGCAATGAGAGGTGGCTGGTTACAAAAAATGAAGAAGAACCTAAACTCCTCACAATTAATGTCAAACCGATTGACGCCAAAATAAAATGACAGAAACGTCAACTTACTACATTAGAATAAATAGTTTTCCCGTAAAATTTTATAATCTGTAACTGTACTAACTCAATCGTATTCAATTTGAACCTTTTAAATGATTATTAGTAGAGGTGAACTTACCTTCATGTCACATAAGATAACATCTTCCGAATTAATCTCAATTTCTGTAAGTAGTATGTTTTGTTTTAAATGATTGTACTCATTCTTCATATCTTGTAGTGCTCCTGATGAAGAGATAAATGTATCTTGAAAGCTAGAGCTTAAGAAAAAAGAGTAGAGCCTTTCATTGCTGCTATCCCAAGAATAATACTTAATTATCTCAACAATTCAGCAAAGAATTCTGTTTCCTTCTTATATATATATATATATATATATAAATATATATATATATATATATATATATATATATATATATATATATATATATATATATATATATATATATATATATATATATATATATATATATATATATATATATATATATATATATACATATATATATATATATATATATATATATATATATATAGGGGAGAGTTGGCCAAAACAGGATAGTCGGGTAAAACAGGATACCGGCTTATATTTACACATAAGCAGCGCCAACTAGCAGATAGTAGCCTAAGTTGCTTCAGATGACGTCTGTTTATGAGTAGCATGTTTTTGTTTTGACCTGGTATTGTTCTGTGCAATGCTGCAGCGGACGTTAAAAAATGTAGGGTTAAACTTTAATGTTTGCTCTGTGTTCAAGTAACAGTCATTTGTTGTAGACAGTGGAAGAAGTAAAGGTGGGTATTTTTTATGATTCTATTATCCTTTGTCTTCACTGTGTTGCATTTAAGAATGTCAAACTTGTTTTTTTATTAACAATATTTTGAAAAATATTTTGAATTACACAGTCGGGCAAAATGGGATATCAAGCTGTCGGGTAAAAACAGATACTATCCCGTTTTGTCCAACCACGCAAGAAATCAATATTTCATTTGTTTTGCAGGGATATAATACAATGGGAAAATATAAAAGAAAAACCGATCGGCTGTCCAGGAATGAGGAAAGTATAAAGCAGACTGTGGGGGAGGTACTAAAAGGAAGAATGGGTTATTTAAAGGCATCAAAACAATTTGGAGTGCCTAGAACAATCATAGAAGCAAGAGTCAAAAAAAATTAAAAAAGGCACTCTCGAACGACAGCATTCAGGAAAAAAAAAGATTAGAGCGTCATAAACCGGTTTTCTCTCTGGAACAAGAGGAGGAGTTCAAAACATTTTGTCCATGGAATCACGTCTATTTGGTTTCACTCTGAATGACCTTAGAAGTTTGGCTTAATAATAATAACAATAAGAAAATGGCTGATAAAGCATGGTTATATGGTTTTCTAAAGAGACATCCGAATGTTGAGCTTCGCACCCTTGAGCCAACTTCACTTGCGAGAGCCATGGGGTTCAACAGAGCTTCCGTGCAAAAATATTTTTCGTTGCTTTCTGAAGTGATTCAAAAATATGAGAACGAAGTTAATGTCAACGATAAAAGGAGGGGTAAAACGGCTGTGCTAACTTCTACTCCCTATAAAGAAGAAATGAGATATCTAAGGGGAGGGCTAAGAATATCAAAGAGCCCAAACTAAACTCAAAATAAAATGAAAGAGTAGTGCACACCTAAGAAAAAAAGAAAAAAATCTGATACTAAGCAGCTACAAATAGAGAAAAAGGAAAAAATAGCTAAAGATGAAAGTTCAGAGGACGAGGAGGAAGATAGCAATGATGTTTCTTGTATTTATTGTACTGAGCTCTGCTCAAAATCAAAAACGCATGACGGTTGGGTAATGTGTCAGCACTGTCAACGTTAGGCTCACGAAGCTTGCGCTGGGATGGAAAATGATGACGATGACGATTATTCTTGTGATTTTTGCGGATAAGGAGCATCTGTTGAACTTTGTTGCCATAAATATGGGGTTGTTGACTTTTCTTAATATAAATGCTTTTTTTTATTTACTGTTACTCTTGACGAACTTTTTTTTCAAAAATATTTTTGTTAAAAAAATACCATCCCGTTTTACCCGACTGGGAGGGCAAAACGGGATATTTTCCATTTGAATAAAAATGTATAATTTTCTTTCTTATTCTTGAAATGTCCAAACATAAATAAGCCTTACTACAGAGAATAACTAATAGAGAAACTGAATGTAGAAAACTGATTTCGTGAATAGCCTAGTTGTAGTTTTTTTGAAGCATATAGTATTAAATATCCTGTTTTACCCAACTCTCCCCTATATATATATATACCTACAGTGTCACCCATTTTCAATGGAAACACCCCTGTAAAATTTGAAGTTGTTAACAGATTGCAACCAAGTTTTTTTTGAAATGTGAAGTATTAAAATGTCTACCTTGGGACAAAATTTGAAATGTTTAATCCAATTTTCAAGGTATACTGCGATAATTTTCCTTAGTCGAAATTAGGGATTTTTTTCAAGTTAGCGATTTTTTCATTGAAAAAATTACCACGCCACTGAAATCAGCGTGTATAAATAAGTATGACCAAAGTTTCATAAAAAAATATTCATTCATAACAAAGTTATGAGAACTCAAAATTCGAAAACTCACACTTAACAGTCACAAAAAAAAACACCCAATATCAACAGATAGCCATAGAAATATTTTTTTTTCAAGAATAAAGTGCCATCAGATTAATACTCTACAAACCTCTCCAGCACTTCAGTCATCTCCAGGCGTACAATTGAATTTTCTCTCTTACGCTCAGTCATTTCCATGGCAACTAAGATTTAAATTGAAAAATCTATTAGGTCTCAATTCTAGTTGATTTGCGTGAAAACTTGAATGTATTTCCGTTATTTTCCTTGAAAATATTTAAGCTATTTTATCGTTGAAATCGTTAAATAAAAATACACGAAAAAATGACCACGAATTAAAAAAATTATAAATAAACATGTTCCGGTTAACTTCAAAGGTTGCAAATTTATACAACTAGTCGGTATATTTTTCCGAAGTATCTGTCAAATTTGCAGAACTTTTGAAATTTTTTAGGTCAGTTTATCACAGAAAAACGTTAATTTTGAATTAAAAAAAATGTTCCGTACCCTAAAATTGGTTGCAAATTTGATACATTATATGAAATAATATATTCAATACTACTCCAAGTTAGCACAAGTTTTGAAACTTTTTTCACAAGGCAAAATTCAATGTTATTGCAATTTCAACAATGTTCCGGACTTCGGAAAAGGTTGCAAAATTTCATAGTTTGTTTTAATCTCTTTCCCGACCCTACATTAAAGTTTGAAAACTTTTGGAATTATTGTCAATTGATTATCTAAACTTACTGGCCTATATTGCTAATATCGCAACAAGTATTTACGAAGCGCCCTCTCCAGACTCATTAAACACTAAGTCAGTGTGCTCTGGAATCCCATACGCCATTGTCGTAGACTAGACATCTTCTTGTCCAGAAGTATTTGTGCTCCGACAGGAATCTGCCTTTTTGGTCTTAGCAGCGAAATTCAAGTTCGTAATATCTTTGGTAGAGGGCGATATAGGTTGTTATCTATAGAGTAGTTCGGCCGAGATTTGTATTGGGCAACAATGGGAAATATGTCAATTCACCCCGAGCCAACTTTTCTGCATTGAAGAGACCTAATAAAATCGAAACAGCTATATGCAGATATTGAGAGAGGGTGACTTAACATTATCTATAATTCACTGTAGCATTGTGCATGCAGATTTCACGTTGTAGAATACATATTATCATTACTTGGAAGATTGTTTGATAATTTTCAATTATTGCAAAATTTTCTTTATTCACTTTATGCTTTGTAAGAAATTAACTGTGTTCAACAAGCATAACTTACAAGAATTTATTAAACTAACAGTACTTATTTTCGCTCAATCAAGGCAATTAGTAAAACATAATAAGCGATACGCCCACTACCGATGTCGAGTATTACTAACGCATGGGCCATAGATTGCTTTGTTTACATCTGTTTACGTGTATTTTATATGAGAAGTTGTTGAGTTTTAATTGTGGTTTGGATCGTTTACAAACGTTCAGAAGAGATGAATCACTATTTTTGTGTATCCTATTGTTCATCTTGGGCAAAAAAAAACCGAATATAGCTTACATACCTTTCCGAAAGCTGGACAATTCAAAGTTGCATTCCAAACAAAGTTGGGAAACAAGGAAATGATGGACAGAAGAAACGTGTGGATTCATAACTTGAAGATTGAAAAAAGTGTATGAACATAGGAGAGTTGTTCTTTACAGTTTACTGAGAATAATAATTTTCCCTTAAGTAAGTTTGTGGATTTTTCCATATAGAATTATACCAACTAATGATGTGCAATTTTCAGCTAACTGAAAACGTAGGGTTTTTGAAGTCCAATGCTATTCCAACGAAAAATCTTCCACTTTTATCGGAATCTGAACCTGGGCCATCATCCAGAGATTCTAGATAATTGTATTTACTTTCATGTAACAACCAGAGATACTATTAAAATAATAATAACAAATAATGTTTGTTTGCACAACCAAAATAACAGTTTATCATAACATCAAGAATATGAAATAAATCTTGACTCTACAGCTAGGTTAAAACTAAAATATTCAATTATATAATCAGGAAAACCGAGATTCTATCAAAAAACCACACTCTTAGAAGTCCGCCGTACTTTTCGGAGAGCTGTTATACGTCAGGAAAATTCAAAAAATATAATTAAGTACTCATTACGTTCAAACCATTCAAGCAGAGTATTCATGTTAATTCTTTTTTTATTGCATGTTGTTTCTTTCAGTTTTTGCGGGTAAGTACTTAGTTTTGTCCATTATACTCCAAAATTCTTCAGTTGGCAATGAAAGTAGACATGTCAGAAATGTTTTCTTGAAACTTTTGAAAGTTTTTTTATTTTTTAAATAAATAGGTGTTCTATAATATAGCCTTTTCATGGGGTATACATAGTTCCTCTAACCAATTAATTTATTCATCCTCTACTTTATTTTATTATTGATTTTCATGTTCAATGATAAAAAAGTGTAGATTTCAACTTGATGTAGGTAGGTTATCTACTGTTGAACAGAGATAATATTGTCCTCAATCGAAATACAATGAATCACTGGAAAATACGAAGTCCAAAAAAACACAAATTACGAAGTGTAACGAAAATAGCACTTCGTACATAAAATAGGGGGTTAAATAAACTCTGTCTTCAGGGATGAAGATATCAGAAATTTTATTAAATATATTAATATTCAAAATACAGTGATTATTATAATAATTCTGTCTTTATCTGTTCGTTATCAATTTTATATTGCGGACTCGAGAGTTCTCAGAGGAGAGATGGTTACATTAAATCGATGGCGGGAGGCACTCGCCAATATGCGCGTAGGATGAAACTATTAATTGCATTTGTATTTCTAAGGGAAATTCAAACATCCTGCGCCGCCTGTTTCTGAACAAAGGAAAGAACTGAAAATAAGATTCTGAATTTATAATAGAGAGACTAAGCATCAGAAATCATTGGTAGAGGACAAACTTTTGATATTGACCTAGTAAACACTCCGTTCTTTGTCTTTAGATCGACTACCCTAACTCTCTTATCAGTTCCCGGATAAACCTGTAAGATTCGTGCCTTACACCAATTTAAGGGGGAAGAATTATTATCCTTGACGAGAACTAAATCATTAATTTTTAAATTCGTAATTGGCTTCAACCATTTAGGCTTGTTTTGTAAATTATTTAAATATTCAACAGACCACCTCTTCCAGAAGTCTTGTTGCAGCTTCGTGCAAAGCTGCCAACGTGATAATCTATTTATTGGTATCGTGGAAACATCCTTATCTGGAAAGGCTGTAAGTGGCGCGCCTATAAGAAAATGACCTGGTGTTAAGCAACTCAAATCAGTAGGGTCGTTCGAAAGGGGGCTCAATGGCCTAGAATTTAAAACTGCTTCAATTTGAGTGAGTACCGTGTATAACTCCTCGAAAGTGAGGGACGTATTACCAACTATGCGGTACAAATGATGTTTGGCACTTTTTATTGCCGCCTCCCATAGTCCTCCCCAATGCGGGCTATGAGGGGGAATAAATTTCCATTGAATGGTCTTAGTACTTAAATAGTCTTCTAATGCATTCACATTAGTTTTTATCTTGAAAAAGTCATAAAGTCCTTTCAACGTGTTACTTGCACCGAGAAAATTAGTCGCGTTATCGCTATAAATACAAACTGGACAGCCTCTACGCGATATGAACCTTTTAAAAGCAGAAATAAAGGCGTCAGTAGTAAGATCGCTTACTAACTCGATATGTACCGCCTTGGAGGCCATACAAACAAAAATACATATATAGCATCTCATTACTGGAGCCTTTCGCAACTTAGAGCTTTTTATAAACAGTGGCCCTCCGTAGTCTAAACCTACTTGAGAAAACACTCTAACTGCTGAATCTCACTTTTGGTAAATCAGCCATTATTTGTTGTGCATTTTTAGCCCTGAATCTATAGCAAGTTATGCATTTATTAACAATTTGTTTAATTTCTTTGAGTCCGTTTAAAGACCAAAATTTCAATCTAAAGTTAGAAAGAACAGTTTGAGGACCAGCGTGTAATAATTTCTCATGTTCTAGTTGCAGCATCATTTTTACAATATGATTATGTGACGGCAATAGGATAGGGTGTTTTTGATCGAAAGGCAGATTAGACAATGATAGTCGACCACCAACACGTATTACACCATTATTGTCTAAAAATGGACTAAGTTTAACTACACTTCTATTCTTTATTTCTGAACCACGCTTGAAGTATGAAAATATATTTGAAAAATGAGTTTTTTGTAAAATTTTAATAATGGAAGAAAGACAGTCTTGCAGTTCAGAGACCTTGAGTGGGCCTTCTATTCTATCTTGGGACCTACAGTTATTGTGAAATCTAAAGCAGTATGTCAGAGTACGATGGAATTTAGAAAATGAAGAAAAGGATCTGGACAATATTTCTAAATCTGATTCTATTCGAGCATCTAGGTCATGCATTGCAATTTTCCGCTGCTCTGGTAAGTCCTCAAGATGAGGAGTAAATTTCAATTTTTGTAAATTTGTGTTGTAATCGCATAGAAAATTTGGCCCAGTCCACCAAAGTGAACTTCTTAATAAAGTCTTAGGAGATAAACCTCGCGACACCAAATCGGCAGGATTTTCAGCAGATCTTACATGAGACTACAGAAAATTCGAAGTTAACTTTTGTATGATTGCAACTCGATTCGATACAAAAGTAGACCACCGAGAGGGATGAGATGCAATCCATGCTAATGTAATTTCTGAGTCGGAAAATAAATAAGTACCTTCAATTTTTAAAGTGTCATGGATATTGATAATCCTATTTATTAACCTTGACAATAATAGCGCAGCATTTAATTCGAGTTTCGGTAGTGTTAAAGTTTTCAAAGGGGCCACCTTGGATTTAGCGCAAACCAGGCGAGTTGAAATTTTATTATTTGAGTAGGTAGCACGCAAATAAACGCAACAGCCGAAGGCCTTAGTACTAGCGTCACAGTAACCAATTAGTTCCAATTTTATAATCGGGATATTTAAATAAAGGGAGCGTGGAATTTTCAAATGTTTTAAATGTTCAATTCCTTTAGAATATGTTTGCCACTCGTTCAATAGTTCAAAATTTAATTCTTCATCCCAGCCAATTTTAGAAGACCATGTTTTCTGCATGAAAATTTTTAAACTAATTATAAAAGGGGCTATTAAACCTAATGGATCGAATACCTGCGCTATTGTGGAAAGAACATCGCGTTTCGTGAGCACATTTTTATTTTTGAAATCGGGAAACGTGATTAAGAAATTGTCATTCTGAGGGTTCCACATTAAACCTAACACCTTATTAGGAGAGTCTGAGATTTTAATATTATAATTGTCGCCCTTCTGATCCTGAATATCATTAAAAAATTTCAAAAATTCTTCCGAATTAGATTTCCATTTATGTAATGAAAAATGTGCATAGTTACATAATTCTTGAAGTTCTGAATATATCTGTTTTAAATTGTCCAAAGAATTTGCACCGCAAATAAAGTCATCCATATAACATTGTTCCATAATACAACGATATGCTAACGGATGGGTACGCTCATGTTTAACAGCTAGTTCTTTTAATACACGAGTTGCGAGAAACGGAGATGACTTAATACCATAAGTTACTGTGCATAGCTCAATACAATTGAGTTCTTCACTAGGGTGATTTCTCCAAAGAATATTTTGCAAATGTCTTTGACTTGGGTTAATCTTTATATTCCGGAACATTTTTTCAATGTCGGTTACAAATACATAAATAAATGTTCTGAAACGACAAAGAATGTCAAATAATTCTGATTGCACAACAAATCCCTTCAGCATTAAGTCATTAAGGGAAAATCCAGAAGAGCTTTTCATAGAGCCATCAAAAACAACTCTAATTTTAACACCTGAGCTAGTCTCTTTCAAAACGCAGTGGTGGGGGAGAAAATATTTATTCGCATTTGATTCAGTATATTTGTTCAACGGTACGTATCTGGCATGACCTAACGCAATATATTCATCTATGAAATCCTTATACATTTTAAATAGATTGTGGTTTTTTTGTAAACGTGATTCTAAGCAGTGAAAGCGTCTTTTTGCTAAACTGAAAGACTCCCCGAGCATAGGGATATTTATTTTGAGGGGAAGATTTACTTGGTAGTGACCGTTAGGCAATACTATGGTGGTGTCTTCAAATATTCTTTCTGCGAACTCATCATCTGACGATAAAGTATGGGGAACATCTATTTCCTCAGTTAACCAGAATTTTTGAATCGTACTATCTAAATCTTCTTTTTCGGATGTTGTGAGATGAGAAGCGGAACTGTAGGTTGAAGCGAGTGACAAACAAGAATTATGTACGGGGTGTCCCAAATTCGAGGGTGACCATTGGGATCTCGGAAACTATAAGAGATACGAAGTCGGTTAAATTATGGCAAAGTTGCGCAATTTAATGACCAATAAAATGCCGTTTTCAAATTTGAAAAATTCCGAATACTTCCGAAGATATTCGGAAAAAACCGAAATTTTGTAAAATGGGTTTTATTTTGTCCTCACCTTATTTGAAGAGATATTTTAAAATAAATAACACTTTGTTATTGTCACCTTTCTTCCATTACAATATAGTGCTATTAAATTTCAAATCCGACGTTTCGTCTCCGAGATACCATCATCAACTTAATTTTTTTAAATACGGACCTGGATTTTTTATAACGTTTTTTGGTAGCTTATTACCACCTTAAAGCAATGACGTAACATAAAAATTGAAAAATTATTGGCATCTATAAAAATATCTAATTTACAATAAACCAAAGATGTCTGTGAAACAAAAGAACCAGAACTTACCTGGAAATGTCATAATGTTTTATTTATTTCATACACCTGTCAGATTTTCAGCTTCTATCATTTATTTTCACCTGCTAAAAATGTTTATAGATGCCAATAATTTTTATGATACGTCATTACTTTAAGGTGGCAATAAGCTACCAAAAAACGTAATAAAAAATCCAGGTCCGTATTTAAAAAAATAAAGTTGATGATGGTATCTCGGAGACGAAACGTCGGATTTGAAATTTAATAGCACTATATTATAAAGGAGGAAAGGTGACAATAACAAAGTGGCATTTATTTTAAAATATCTCTTCAAATAAGGCGAGGACAAAATAAAACCTATTTTACAAAATTTCGGTTTTTTCCGAATATCTTCGGAAGTATTCGGAATTTTTCAAATTTGAAAACGGAATTTTATTGGTCATAAAATTGCGCAACTTTGCCATAATTTAACCGACTTCGTATCTCTTATAGTTTCCGAGATCCCAATGGTCACCCTCGAATTTGGGACACCCCGTACAGGTCCCATGAGAACCCATCCTAATTCTGTTTTTTGCAGTATCGGAGCAGTTTTGCCTAGTTTAATTATATCCGGAACTATTAAATTATGATATATGTCACAACCTAACAGTAAGTCAATATTTGAAGGAGTTGCGAAATCTGGATCTGCTAGTTTAATATTATGAGGAATTTGTAACCGTTGAACGTCGATTTTACATTGGGGCAAATTACATGTGATATTTTTCAATACATAGCAACTAACATTGAAAATTTGATTTTTTAAATTCACCTTAAAAGTATAAGTCTACCATTATAGTTATAAAAGTGTTACTGTTCGAAATTCCAAGAATTTCTAAATTTATGGGATATGTGGGTATATTTAATTTTTGAATGAAATTCTCAGTGATGAAAGAACTTTGACTTCCTGAATCAAGCAAAGCTCTTGCTTTAATAACTTCACCATTTTCAGTGTAAACATTAACGCAAACTGTAGCTAGGAGAATATGAAAATTATCTTTATGTGAAGAGGTATTTGCAGTATATATTTCTTTAGGAGTGGTGCTAGGTTGCGAGGCACATGGTTGGTACATTGCTGTTTCCTGATTACCTTTAGGGAAAGATACTGTACTTTTAGGAGCTTCATTATTAAAGTAAACTGAGTTGTTATGTTCAGGAATGATTGGATTAATTTTACCTTTACTTATTCTGGAGGAGAGGTTGTTATAACTGAAATCGTGTAGTAGCGTGTGATGAGACCTCTTGCATACGGTACAACCTTGCGATTTACAATTAATTGTCAAATGTTTCGAGCCTAAACAGTTGAAGCATAATGTCTTTTCTTTCACAAACTGAATGCGATCCTTAAGAGAAATATTTTTAAATTTATAACATTTGTACACGGAATGATTTTTGAGATTACAATACAAGCAGTTTTTTATTTCAATAGGCCTAGGAGAAACCTCCCCCGAATAATGAGATAGCTTAGTATTTTTTCCCTTCAAATCATCCGTTGACGTTAAGTTTTCGAAAATGACACAACGATTTTTCTAAAAAAGGAGAAAATTCTTTCAAATTAGGAAGTTCATCAGTGTCTTCTTTTTTCTTCAAATGCCTTCCTGGTGTTATAATCTAATTTCTGAGAAAATATTTATATGAGCAATATATCCCAATTTTCAACTGGCAATTTCAAGTTTTTTTAAAGATTCTATATGTTGCTTAATCCTAGTAAATAAATTCTCTTAATTGTTGTACAGAATATTTTCGACAGAGAGGGAGTATCAAAAGATTTCTAATGTGTGAATTAACTATCAAAAGTCTATTCTCGTAACGATCTTTTAACGTATCTATAGCTATTTGAAAATTTTGAGCTTATAAGTTGCAAATTATTAATGAGATTGAGGGGTTCCTGTTTAAGGAAAGACTTCAAATAAATAAACTTTTGAATAACTGATAGATTTTTTGTTTTTCAAATTATTAAAGTGGAAAATAATTCAAAGAAAGGGATCCAATCAGCAATATTCCCTGAAAAAATTGGAATATTTAATTCTGGTAATTTTACTTGAATTTTATTCTCTTCAAGTGAAGCAAAGGAATTAATGGAGTTTGATTCTCTGTGATTTAAATTGTATTTGCTTATTTTATTTTTAATTTCAGACAAACATCTGCAATATTTAGTTTCCATCTCTTCTCTGATTTCCGCATCTACATCATCAAAATCATCATCCTTCATAAATTCAATTTTATCTTGTATAATATTATATTTATTGAAAGCTTCCAATTAAACCATTCACGTCTTGACAAATAGTCTTCAATGACAATTATTTCATTCTCTTTATTTCTATTTAGATATCTTTCAAGACGATCGACAGTATTTTTCTGTGCAGTTCTTTGCTCAATTTAAAGCTTTCCATTTTTATTCACGAAAATATTACAATTCTACTTTCAATTGAAGAGAAATTAATCAAAGATTGAATTAATATAAACAAAAATAAACAGTATGTAAGACTGATTAATTCACTCTTATTATTGTCTAACAAATGGAATGTCAATAAATTTGCGAGATATCAGTTTCACTATTAGAAGAATGAAATGAATATTCTAGAAATAAATCAAAAGAATTAATAAGAATTCGTCGAATACAGGTGTGTGAAATCAACTTAAATAAATGAACATAAAATGTGTTAATAATTCCTGGATGTATGCAATAAAGATAGTCAAATATGTTAAGTTCAGCAGTGAAGAGAGATGGAAATATATGTGTGTAGTGTTCAATCACACATTCACTTTTTATAGCGGCAGTCGAAACAATCAAAACAATCTGACCTGTTTTTTGATGATGCTCGGCTCGAATTTCTCCAGATTCAATTACTTCGTATATCTTGATACCTGTAGGAACGCCAGGAGATTAACAGGAAGATGGGACCTTATCTCACTCTGTTGTCCTTGCAGGTCGGAGAAAGTTGAGTTTTACTTCTGGAATTCTTCTTATACGTGGATCAATAGGAATATTTCTTCAAAATTTTGATGGAACATCTAAAGGTCCCGGGTTTCGGCACCACGAAGCTAAACGTTCGAAAACTCAAAATGAAATCAACGTAAATACCATTACCCATCAATGTAAACAAACAGCTAATGGCCCATGCTCTAGTACCGATATTAACCGTTCCGGCGCTACGATCTTAATTTCAGACGCCACTGGGTTATAATTCTGCTAAAAACGACTAATATTCAACGAGAGTCTTGTTATACCAGTATTATAGTGAAAGTAAACAAAATTTACACAATCTTGGAATTTAATAAGGGAACAAATGAAGATAATCCGATTTTGAGCTTGTTGAATCCTGTTTTCGTCTTCAAAAGTACATAAATCAACGAGATCAAGTCTTGTCAGAACAGCACTAATCAATTATGAAAAACACGAACAGAAGATTAATATTCAGCGTACACTCATCTCGAATATTTCAACAACGGGTTAAAATATAGGAAATTCTACTGTGTACTTTAAATGAACCCCGAAGGTGTAATTTAATTAATTCAACGCTATAATCCCGACCTCCCGTTGGTGTATATTGCAAGTCACATGCAGGATAGAGTGTACAATGAATCTGTTCGTTTTTTGCACCTTATTCCGTTAACGTAAAGGTTCTTTACTTCCGTGGTTGATGCTAAAAGGCTGCTCTGGAATAATTGCGATGCCTGTGCATTTCCTGTGGGAAAGGCCTCGATTTTATAAATTCGGTTAAATTGATTTCTATTGATTTGAATCACTTCGGAGTTCAGATAAAGCGTACTATTCTAATATATATAATCAACACTGCGAATCAATTGAAAAAACCGCTGCAAATTGAATCAATGCTTGCACTTTTCAAATCAATATATATAAATATATATATATATATATATAATATATTAATATATATATAT